>BGPT01003267.1:31414-47473 GCA_003297045.1 Symbiodinium sp. clade C Y103 | reverse complement strand
CCTGCTGCCTGCTGCCTGCTGCTGCTGCCTGCTAGCTGCATAGAGAGCTGCTGCTGCCTGCTAGCTTTTGCCAGCTGTTGTAGTTGTTGTTGTTGTTGTAGTACCTCTCTGTGTTGTAGTACCTCTCTGCCCTGACGCGCTCCCCCTTGCGTTGCCGGGGTCGGCGGATTAGGGGGTGAAACCCACAAATGGTAGGTTTATTTTTAAATTGTTTTTTAAAGGGGATCAATTAAAAGTCAAATTGGCCAACCACAAATTTTCCAAAATTGGAGATGGACCCTAGTTTTTAGTATTTGGGGGACGTTTAGTAATAGGGGGAAGGGATTATTGCTTAGAATGATTTTGGCCACATAGATCATGGTGAAGACATAAGGAAAAATACAACCCAACTTGATGGACTGAAATTTGGTTAGGGATGTAGTGTTAACTTATCAACATAATGAAACATTTCACTTGTCCCATGCAGTCTGAAAGCAAAACATGTTGATGTCTTTTTTCAAGTGATGGTTGGTTGGAATCCCAATGTTTGTTGGTTGAAATTACATTAGCACTTGATGATTTGTTCCCCATATTATTTCCGTAGTTAAAGCCTGAATCTTGCCGGGCATTTTTGGCAAACACTACAATCTCCAAGGACGCCATATCACTATCATGGCAAATGCGCGGATGCGCCCTGTCGGCACGTTGTGTGGAGAGATGACTGCGGCGTGGTTGTTTGGTTAGCGGTTTGAACAGCGCCCCTGAATTCTGAGATGGGACCGGAAGAATGGAGCCTGCCTTCCAGATGATACTACTATTCGATATGGTCTTTGTTGGGTTCCATGTTCAGTTTAGGGGTGCACCTTTGTGTCTCAAGAAAATTTCATATATATATATATATATATCGTTAATCATATTCACCTCATTGTGCTTCAATGAAAAACATGTGTCACCATGTAAACTCCGCCATGCAGAACAGTGCAGTAACCCTGGATGTACCTGAATTGCGTGCGTATGTACAAGAACCATGTTGCAGATCTCAAAGTAGCAATGAGTGATGATGTCCATCAAGGGCATCAAGGGACACTTGTGCTACATAGATCTCATCCAATTCAAGGAAATCCCCAATTGACTTTTTTCCCCCTAGGTTGAAACCATCAACCAGTTGGCTAGTGGCTATTTGTTCTTGCTATTTTGATGGAGGAATATCATGTATCATGTATCGACTATCTGCCTGTGAAGTATTTGAGATATACGCCAGTCAACAGTGCGATGAATTTGCCAGTCCATATTTCCGATATGTCAGTAAATGTGTCGGGACAAGTGTCACTATACAATCCCCACATGTCAGTTTGCATGCTGCAGAAGGTGGGGCCTCTTAGATAGCTAGGTTGGTATAGAACTCATTATAACTCCGATAAGAATGGTGTATGTGATGGTGATAACATCGTAAAGCTATACAATACACTATATATATAGTTAATGGGGTTTATACTTCGTGGGGTTGTAAACCAACAAACATAACTTGGGAGCCCTACATGGTATGTCACGGCTGTTCTTGGGAGTGGGATCACTCGGATTTCTTGGTTTTTTGTTTTCCATTGCAAGCTTAGGTGTCCGACTGCATTCCCCATGATTGCCGTTGTTTCCTAATTACACTCTGGTAATTTGTTATGTAGCGATCTGGAAAATCATTTTTATATATAGATGGGCTGTTTTCCATAGCTACTGTATGTTCAATTGCCAGATGGTATCTGAGATTAATCCCCACCTGATCGAATTTGACGTGAGTAATCCACATATTCTTTGGAGATTGCATGTGCTTGCTGGCAAAAATCCCAAGAGGCTTTGTTATTTTGCTGGATCCATGCTTAAAGGAAAGTCTTAAATCTTCATTTTTGTTGATACTTAAAGCTTCGAAAGTTGTGACACTCTTCGAACGTTTCCAAGCGATTCAACTCGTTCACAGACCGAGTTGAGTATTTCCTTGGAGGATCATCCCCCCCTTAGTAAATGGGAATCCTATCCTCCAATGGCCGAACTAACCCCCAGCTGCACCAGGTGCAGGTGCTGCGTGCTCGATGGCAGTCCTGGATTTCTGGCGGGCGCGAGGCCACATCGGGGAAGCGCCGCGTGTTTCGCCGATATAAAAATTGGGGAAATCTTGGATTGAAGTAGCTTTAGTGATTACATGTGATTACCCCCTTTTTTGGGGGCCATGAATGGGGATATCTACTAACCAGCTGAAGCAGCTGTTTCATGTTCTTGCACAGGATCCAAGATTGGCCATGCAAATGACAGTTTTGTTGGGTAAACGGATGAACAAACCAATTACATATACACAAGTATATATATATATATAATATGTATGTTGTTTTTCCCCAAAACCAAAACTGTCAGAGTTAAGCATTTCAACCCAATTGGAGCCAGAGGATTCCAGTTGGTGAACTGTATCCCCTTTTGAGTTTCATGTTTTGTCGGGGTGCAACAACTCATACTTTGATGACTCTGAGAGCTTGTAACTCAGTGTGTACCCTTTGTTGACCCAATGTATATACTATATATATATATATTCATATTATATATATACATTATTATATGTATACCCTCTGGTTATTTAACATAGCCATGGAACATCCCCTATAAATGGAGGTTTCTAGCTGGGAAAATCATCCAGAATTAGCCAGCTATTCCCTGGCTATGTTAGTCATAACCAGATGGTATTAATATCATATCCCCAACTGGATGAACCGGCCTCATCTGGCCATGTTCAGCCACAAAAACAGCTAGAAATTTGGCGAAACACCGTTGGAAATAGGTTGTAGTTTTCAATGGTGAATAGATCTGGGACTTCCTGCCATGATAGATGGAGTATAACCTTCCAGTTTTTTCTTGAGCTAGTGGATGTTGTATTTGACTGGTGGTTCAATGACCATATGGTGTACCATGCATATATATATATATATACAGGATACGCTTAATCTACAATGCAGTAGCTGAGTGATTTCAAAACAAGGATATGACCCACCTGTCATCGAGAAGTACCATACCATACGACGTTTTTGGATGTGTTTAATTCTTTTGCTGCCGTTTATAAATGTCCAGGGGTGTGCAACCACCAGCCAGGACACCATACGGGGATTTCTTAAATGGGGGGGCCTTAGAATCACAATCGGCAATGTATAGTGGGCAAACCAATGTTCTGTTGGTATACCAATGGGATCCCACCTTTGAGAAACAGTCCGGTTTATTTTCCTCATGCTCTTGGCCACAGCATTCTTTTGTTTGCACCTTGTCCAGACACGTACAAACACATGGATGTTATCACGCATTGGTTTTGAAATTATCATTTACCAAACATCACCTTGAATGTGATCTCCTTTCTGGATGCGTGTGTTTCATTTCAAGTCCCAACAAATATGGCAGTGAAAATATCTCCGCTTCGTGTTTCATCCTACTTATCTACTTTGCAAATAGGTTATGAACCTTAGGTAAAAAGTGTGAGTCAACTTATGTATGGACTGGGGTGATGGTCCAGAGGCTGAGAGAACCTACATAATCAAGTTGAACCAACGTGCAAGTGCCACTGGAAGGTATTTGAGGATTATATAATCCATTATCATCCCCGAAAATGGTTGGCATATTTAGCAGCATGTAGCAAGTTCATCATGTTCTTAAATCTCACAGCCTCGAACCGAGTTCGGAACTCGCCAAAATTCCAATCCGACCTCCTACTGTGAACAGTTCCATAAACATTCATCAAAGGTTGAAAAATACCCCAGTGATACCAACCGGCTCCAACGGGTTCCGCGTCGCTTCGATGCACATCTGCAAGATCCGCCAGGCCTACAAAGCCTTTCAAAAGCGCCTCACCCGCACGGCGAATACCCAGCAGCGGGCCCTCCAAGAGGCGACCAAAATGGATGATTTACATTGATTTACAAGGGAAAATCATGGAAAATCCCATTGACATTGGATGATTTGGGGCTAGCCCTATTTCAGGAAACCTCCATGTGGCATATCCATGCATATCCATGCATATCCACTATTGCGTGTGTGTTTAGGCTACAAGACATGGCGGATTGCATCTCAAAATTCCCCCATTACAAGTTGCCTGTTGCATCGACCTAAGTATTGACTATGCCTGATTTGTTGTCTCCAAAAATGGTTTGCATTTAGAATGATTAATGTTAGGCTGGGATCAATAACCCCCCCTTTTGAATCTATCCTGGTAAACAAACGGGGATTGTGACATTAGCGATTCCAAGTATTGCCGAACAAATTACCTAATTGAAAACAAAGACATGTAAGTAGAAAAATACGAGTTGCCCAATTGAAAGCAGGTATATTGCCGAACAAATTGACTTGAAAACGATTAACTAGATGTGTGTACGACGCAAACACCCGAGTTGCCTAATTGGACACAACTATTGCTGAACAAATTGTCTAATTCAAAACGAATACATGTGTGTAAAAAATAACTTGCCTAATTGAACACATCCATCCTACCCAAAGAAACGAATCACGCCGACGTTGGGATACTTTATTGATAGGGGGTCACTATTACTGCAAGGTTTAATCTCACGTTTACATTAAACAACCTTTATCTGCCATTTGCAGGTGTTCACCCCCATTTATCTACGACAGTATTGATCTTGGGAGAATTGGATTTTATAAAGGATGTTGTTGTTGGTTAACCTTGTCGGTTATATATTCCATCATATCCATTATATTCGTATCCCGGTTAAACTCCATCAGATCACCATTTTGAGGGTACATCAACTGACTTACTGTAGACATAGCCACATATCGCTACAATTAATATAAGATCACAACTTTTGCTACTGGGACTTATTGGGAAGAACCGATATACCCCAGTTTGTAAAAGGTTGGTTTTGACCCCCAGTGACTAGCTCCATATATCCAACATAATAACCGTTGTTGTTGCACTAATTTCAAGAAACTGAGACAACAGACTGACGCAACACCAACCGGTTCAATATCCAATTCTATCCCCATGATATCATCATTAAGTTGTAATAACCATCACGGATCCACCATGATATCACAAGTATATCAACCACAAAATGGTTGAGTAATATTGGTTGTGTATATAATTATATATATATATATACAGTCATTCTGGAGTAGATAGAATATCGAAACATCCGGAAGTGCTCACTAAAATGGAGGTATGTTTGAACATCCCATATTCTATCTACTTCCGGATGATTATATCAATTATATCCCTATAACATCCCTACATGGTTCGTTAAGTCCCTGTTGATGATTATTTTCCCAATTGGAATCCCCATACTCATATTCTCCCCAAATGACCGCATGTCAGCTATTTTGAGGCTAGTAAATGTTGAACCTGATTTTGCCAAACATAAATGTATATATACATACATATGATTCACTGTATCATAATAATATGATATAATATGTATCCCCAATTTTCCAAGCTAAAAGTTCGTATTCCAACTTATATAACGTCCCTTCATAGCTAGTATTCCCCAGTTTCCACTTTTGATCCGACTGTCACCACCACCTGCCACTTCGCAGGCCTTGGAGATCGGGAGCCAAGCTGAAGATGCGGAGATGCTGAGCCAGCCGGCGGAGTCACCGCGTGCCGGGCTGCCCTGGGGTGCCCCGACCCTTTGGGGTGCCCGGAAGCTGCTGATGCTGCTGGTGGAACCTTTTGGGGAAATCTTTGGGGAAATGTTTCAGCAACAACAGTTAAATGAGCAACTTTTGTTCCTTGATACAATTGAAGGATGAATTGATGGATATTTTTCAGGATGAATCGGAGCATATTGAGGACATGAACATTGGAATTGTGAATTTTGGGGCATAAAAGAGTATATGTTCATGTGTTTTAATCATGGGGAGATAAATAGATTGATTCAGACATAGCAAGTTTAGAGATTTAACCATTGAACATTGGGATTTGTATGGATATTTGGGATCCAACTTGGCAATTCATTCAATTCATGTCCCCTCTTTGTTTACAGGAGGATAAGTGTGGTCTTAAGCACAAGGAGTTGGGAGACCCCCCCTGAAACTCGTGCGCTTTTACACACTTCACTGGAACACCTCAGCACCACTTCGCAGTGGAATATAATGGAGCCTGTCGGGCTGAGGTCTTGCATGGACCTTGTGCACCCACTCACCTGTTTGGTGACATCAACGAAGCACCGGGAGGTGCTGGCGACTCTGAAAGATCTCAGAAGCACATG
This sequence comes from Symbiodinium sp. clade C Y103, assembly GCA_003297045.1. Classification (NCBI taxonomy): domain Eukaryota; class Dinophyceae; order Suessiales; family Symbiodiniaceae; genus Cladocopium; species Cladocopium sp. clade C. The sequence goes on along the minus strand of BGPT01003267.1, from coordinate 41,255 downwards.
TTTGCCATTGAATCGTACCACCTTGCTGCTGTTGGTCGCCGCTATTATCAGCGTGGCGGAGTGGCGGAGTGGCCACGTGCAGCTTGAGGTTTGTGCAAGTTGAAGAAGATGAGGGACACATTTACCCTTTGGTAAACTAACATGACTATGGAAAATCACAATTTTTTATTGGAAAATCCACTATTTCTATGGCCATTTTCAATAGCTATGTTAGTTTACCAGAGGGTATGGGATTCCCATGTGTCAGCTGATCTCCACAAGGAGCCCATGACGTTTGAGCACTTCTGTGCGCAGCCGTCACCGATCACCCTTGACTTAGAGGGCTGCTGACATGACTCATACGGCAGCCACGCGGTCATTGACTCATTGACTCATATGTATATATATATATAGATAGATAGGATATATAGATGTCAATAGTGCCTGACTGCTTTGAAATATGCTTGCAGCCAAATGCCCGTGCACTTCTGCTGCCACTGCAATTGCAACTGCCTGCACCTTCAAGTGGGACGTGGGGTGCCAATTTGGCAGACATGTGGGGGCTCAACCGAACCCTTGACAATAGAAGTTTCAGTCAAAGGAATCGGAAAGTTTAGCCGGAAACACGGAAAGATAACAATTCTGGTAAGATCATAAAGGGCTTAAGCAACAAATTGAAATGTATACTACAATTAGCAAGGGGCTATTACTGTGAGTATATCACCAACCCCACAAAACGGAGTCAGCCAATCTTGCTGAACATGGAAGAAAGCTCTTTTGGCATCTCTTGGGATCCTTATCCCTCCACTCAAGAATGAACCCCCAAACACAATTTCGTCTCGATTTGTGATGATACACCCCTACCAATTTTCACATGTATTTTCTGTTGGACTTTGAACCCATCAACCAGTAGAGGATGTGGTCATGGTCGCAAAGCTCATTGCACAGCTCAATATGCCTCATGGCATGCAGCTTCGATTTGGCCCAACAAGTTGTAGGGCGGAAGAAGTATCCGTCGCCATGCCCAAGATGTGGAGGTCCGTTGGGGAGGGTTGAGAGCAGCAACTGGGCCAAAATACCACGTGAATTTGGGACGAATCACCGAGGTGAGACCTGGATTTTCTAGATGGGATTAATAATGTCACCCAGAAAGAAATGAAATACATTGAAATACTTAATTTTCTGATACTATTTGAGTATTTACCGATTGATTTATTGGCATTATTCCCAACGAATTGGATGCTGATTGTGATGGTCTTCCTACTCTCTGACATCGCCACCGATGCATCATTTCAGTTGGCGTCAGATGGGTCAAGGTCAAAGTTGCATTTGAAACACACCACCGAGGGACTGGTCATTGTTGGAAAGATAGTGGTTGCTACAATTCAACCTCCCAGCCACTTTTTTTGACTGCTACACTGGACATGTTCCATACTTTCCATGATTTGGGGGTTTCCTAAAATGGAGGTACCCAAAAATGGATGGTTTATAATGGAAAATCCATCTATAAATGGATGATTTGGGGGTACCCCTATTTTAGGACTACGCTATGTCGCGGCCAACGGATGTCCGCAGGACGTTGATGCTGCCGGTGGTGGCAGCCCAGCAATGTGTCGAGCTGCTGATCATTGGAGACTATGGTACCAGGGATGGAAACCAGGCGATGTGGTGAGGGGAACGGGATCTCACAGCTGTAGAGACTTGGTGTCCAACAGGTATGTTACAGTAAATGATTGAGTGAGTTCAAACTTGATGATTTAACAAGTATGTTGAAAAATGATTGTCCGTGTTTGAAAATGAGAATTAGATGCTAACCAATGAATGCTGAAATTCATTCACAGAAACAGTTGACAAGCAACTTTCCATGTTCACTTCAAACCAAACAGAAGTCATGCATTGTGTAACTTCAGTCACATGAAATAAATGAACAGTAATGAACATATGTGATCATGTTTTTTACTGACAATATCTGAAAACATATTTGTTCAGCTCATAGTGCTAACCTGATATGCTCCATGGTGCTGGTACATTTCCACAGAGAAGTGGGTCCCTTTTGGGATAAATACTCATAAATATTCCAGCACCATGGAGCAGTTGGGGTTACGGACCAACCGGGAACAACTAGTCACAAAACCCCATTTCCATCCATTTCCATCATTCAGTGTTGGTCAGAACAGTATCGAAAATGACTCCCAAATGATTATATACTCCATAAATAACAAGTGTGTCACTTTTTCAATTTCCCAAACATTCCAAAACCTGTTGGTAAAAATGATTAAAAGTATAGAACCACTTCTAAAATCCACTGGCAAAAGTGGCTTCGATCTTTATTTTGGCACCATTTCCCCATCATTCTGTGGATTTTTCAGAAATCCTGCGCCAGTTGGTGGTTTGAAGCCCTATAAATAAAGGGATTTTTACCACCTATAAGCCCTATAAATAATGGGATAAACATGGATTTTTCCCACCTATCAACTGGTGCTATGGCTATCTTCCACAGTTTCCCATCCTTTTCCCACCCCCAAAACCGTTCTCCCACCACGGTGCAAAAGGCCGCCGTGGCCAACAGCCTGGCCAAGTTGGCCCAGGAGAAGGCGCCTCAGGCGGTGGCGGCCATTGGTGCCTGGGCCGAGATGAGGTGAAGACGTGATGGAAATAGCACCTATTTATCTATGTAGGGTGAGAGGGATGGTGAGAGGGATGGTGAGAGGGATGGTAAACATTATCTATAATGATAACTATCCATTTATGGTGAGATTGGGGATGATAAGTTTAATGTAAATTGTCATTATATTTGATATTTTATCTTATGATGATAACCACTGAACGGTTTATGATGATAGTTATAATGATAGTTGATGTAACTTCTTAGCAACCATGATACTTACTACTGAGAGTTACTATTGATCATAATCATTGATCAACGAATAGCTATAATTGGTTGATGGGATACCAATGGGCTGAGATGCAACTTATTAGAAATCATTGGGACACTAATTGGGATAACAAGCACATTATCAACCATTGGGCTATTTATTAGATGTTTTTGTTTAATCAACCATTGATCAATGATTACAATCAATAGTAGCTATCAATAGTAACTATCAAAAATTGGGATAACATATTATTATTTATCTGACTATCAACATCCACGATTCGGATACTTGGGATAAACCATTCAATGGTTGATGTAATGAATTAGTAACATAGTTAAGTATTCGCAGTATGGTTTAATTATTGTTCCAGTTGAGTAAGTACCATCAATCACGTATTATAGCTGTCCATACTTTGATTGTCCCGTTTACCATCAATAGTTATTGGTACAGTATACCCTAGTTGTGTAACTGTCAATCACTGGGATAAAAACCATCAATATTTTGGATAATTGGAATAATTGGGATACTGTATTCATCACTAATTTGGATAATTGGGGTATAACATCAACCAGTAAGTGCAGTTATCATATAGTTACAGACTAACTATTAGTTTGATAGCTTGGGTGTCATAAAGTATATTATACAATATGGATATATATATATATATATGGATCATGTACAATATGATATAACTTATACCTATTCTATGAAATTGAACACAACTTATAACAAGACCAAGTTATACTTAATACAATACGTTCAAATAAATCCTTACTGTAATAGTTCTATTTTTGTGATGGTGGTCTTTGATTGATAGTAGATATTGCCGGAATATTAATGTTTACTTGGATATATATCACACATTGTTTTTTTTTTTGACTATATAATACTATATATATAGTATTCGTTGACTATATAGCATAAGTTGATCATGGTCATCATTCAAAGGATATTATCGTTGGAAACAATGTTAATAGTATGATCACAATAGTAAGACACAATTTGTGGCATGTGTTTCTACTTTGTGATCAATCAATAGCAAACAGCTTATCAAAAGCCGTCAGTGATGGTTGATAAATCTTAATATTGAATGCGTATGCTATCTGAATTGATAGTACACTATACAACTACGAACTTCATCAATAACTGTTATAGTAAGTGATAATGGTTGCTTGGTATCATTGACTAGATTACTAATAAATCATCACCACACATGACACTCATTATTGCTAGAATCTAAGGTGATGGTTGGTCTAATAGGAACTGTAAGTGAATGATGCGTGTACAAACTATGATAATGGTCGGTGATTAGCATCCCATCTACATTCACAGTATGGTTGGTTGTTATGGGACAGTATCAATTGGTGAGTTACTGCTAAAGATGGCAGAACAAATTAGCAATGACAATAGGGATGCTACTCATGCCTACTGTAATTAGTGCTCAATATCCAGGTGCAACAAGATGATTATCCTGAACTGGGACCGAACGAAGAGTAGTGAATAAGATGGGATACACCATTTCAATACTAGGTTTGTTCCATCCAGTATGTGGGTGGGAATTCTTAGATTTGGACCCTTCTACTTCTACGTTGATTCAGACCCACATCATGTTGGCTGGACTGGATTTATTTTTGGTGCATTCGTCCGCAGTTTTGGTTAACATCACAGTGTTTTTGACTCCAGTACATTGCTTGTTACCCTCTGGTTATTTAACATAGCCATGGAAAATGGTTAATTTTGGATGATGTTCCCATTAAAACCTCCATTTATAGGGGAGATTTTCCATGGCTTTGTTAAATAACCAGAGGGTAAATGTTACATGTTACTTTTTGCTACAATGTTTGTACATTGATCTGAGATCTCAAATGATATAAATCCATGGGGTATTCCCCATTTGCAAACATATTTTCAGTTATTTTATTGTTTGGATTATCAACTTTCGATAAATCGAACTTTATTGTTTTCTGAGTTGTAAGTTTGGTTTACGAATACCATTACCTGTAGATGTATCCATCATAAACCATCATTTGTCCAATTTAAAGAACAACAATTTTGCAAAAGAACTGGGGCACCCAAATCCTATTGTTCAGTGGTTAAATCTTGTGAAATCCCTATTTTTGAAGGTCAAGTCACCATTTTGATGCTTACACCCACGGACAATCCCTCTGGTAAACTCACAGTTTGCTATGGAAAGTCACCATTTTCAATGGGAATATCCACTATTTCTATGACCATGTTCACTAGCTATGTAACAAATAACCAGAGGGTAAATCATCATTAATCCCATTAAATCACCATTGATCTTGTTAGTTTACCAGAGGGTAATCTCCTTGGCCTCATGAATTCCTGGCCTTTTGAGGTGACAACGTTTACCCGGACGGTGCAGCCTACGACCCGGGGACCATCACGCGCTGGTGGGGTCAGGCGCCACGGCAGGACTACGTTCGAAGTCATGGGGATCATAGCAAAAACATCGTTCACAGCGCGGAAAAAGATAGGAAAACAACGCAAAGTCCTACTACAATAGGGAAAATCAATGGTAAATCTGTTTATTTGTTCTTGGGAACTACAGTCTAGTACTCTGACTTGTTCAGAAGATATGTATTGAAATCCACCTGACAGGAATGGGGTTTGAACGATTCTCTTCCAATTTTGAATGAGCAGTGGTTCCATATGAAGTTTCAAAAAGGAAAGCAACAAACAAGTAGGACCGAAGTAGGAGCAGGTGGGCTGGTGAGATTCCCACATTTGATGGCAATTGTCACCACCAAGAACAGCTTATGGCCGAATTGGCTCGAAATGAAATCCCAATTTCATTGGTTAAGTGGCCATTTCTTGTTGGAGGTGTCAGACCTTTACTATGTAAAACCATATTTGGATTTATTTCTCGGTGGTCCAACCATCAAACAGATATCTGTTGGGAGCAATCCCAAGGTTTTGTTTTGGAAAGCAATTTCCGTTGTGACTCAAAATTCTTAGCAGCCGCAGTGCATTTGCTGTTGAGTAACTATATAATTCAAGTGTTGTAGGTTATCCACTGGTTTGCAAAACATCCACAATATCGTTTGTTCATTAGTCATGAATGATCATCATCATCATCATCATCAACATCATCATCAACATCAGATCTTCTGTGATAAACAATGCCACCCTTTTTGTAGAATACCAACTATTAGCTCAGTTCATACACAATAGTGACACAATAGCAGAATCTCTATATATATGAATCAATTTCCCCAGACAACTAAGGCAAACTCGACATGTTTTTCTTCCTGGCTATCTTCTCCCCGCGCCAGGTCTATCTGAACTTCGAAAGCCTGCGTCGCCCCTGGCACGTGATCACAGGACCTGGGTCATAGATTGATTGATATACACTGGTTAAAAATGATGGCCATACCTCTACATAGATAAACATATATATATATATACAAATGTATATACATATTCATAAAAGTATATATATATACATATTCAGAATTATTCATAAGTGATTTACAAAACTGTTCATAGGCTTTGGGAGATGGATAAGTGCCATAAAAAAAAAAAAAAACACCAGAGTTACCTTTAGTGATTTGTGTTTGCTTATCAGGGATCCACAAATCACCGTGTGTTCCTCATTTTCTGGTTGATGTTGTAGTTTCGGCCTGTACTGTACCTGAGATGATTTCTTTTCACCCCAGGGTTGCTCATGGGATAAACTGGTGGATGTTTTTCCCGGAAAAAAGAAAGAAAAAGCAAACACAAACGTATGGCGCAAAAACCCTCTTCTGTGTATATGTAATATATATATATATATTATATTTGTATATGTACAGGGGGTTCTTCAATGCACCCCCTTAAAATGGAGTGCCAGTTTTCCCATGATCTCCGGGATACCCACAATGAATATCATCTCATCCGCTCAGTGGACTCCGAAGTTCAAGGCGGATGACACGGATGTCCCAATGATGAGTGGTGTTGGAGATGGGGCACGTCAACAACTGGTTGGTGGTGGCTGGCAGTATATTATCAATACGCGTTGATTCTATGTGATTGCATTGGAGTTCATAATGCATTCATCCGTGCATTCATTCATTGTCATTAATTTATTCAATTTTATTTGTCTATCTAATTTCTATTTGCACATCATTTACTTGCATCTTTTCTGGCGCAAAAACAGCGGCTCAGTCTCCTCCACACTGCAAGCCCTCGAAGGAAACCACGACTGGTGGACCGATGCCTTAGTGGAGCGCGCATACACTAGCTCCGAGGCCAACAAGAACTCAGGCGTTGGCCTCGAGGGTCCGGCAAGTGAGGGGATTCAGTTGGCTGTTTGGTAGGTCATGTTCAATTGGAATACCCTCTGGTAAACTAACATAGCTACTGAAAATGGCCCATTTATAGCGGATTTGCCCATTGAAATGGTGATTTTCCATAATTATGTTAGTTTACCAGAGGGTATAGTTGGTGGTTTCTTAAACTGGGAGATCCCTCAAGTCACCATTGATTTCAATACTAAGTCGACTGGTCTGATGACTGGATGATTTGGGGGGTACCCCAATGAATTGGAAACCTCCACATTTATATTACTGACCATATATATATATATATATACATAATTATATATATATATACATATGTGTGTGTATCCCTATATACATGTATGTACACTATATACATACTTTGGCTTAGGTCAATATGCTGACATTGGTGTTGTCATTTTGATGGATTACGATTTCTTGTTGTTCTACTTGGGTTGGGACAAACGGTTATTGTTCATTGGGACAACCATCACTATCGCTGTGTTGTTTCGCAAGACTCCCCGCGGGGGATAAACTCAGCACGCAGAAAAAGTGCTTGGATGATTAGCAGGATGTTCCCTCTTCCAGTGGGGATTGAATGCCACGAATGTCTGAAATGAGGAACAGGGTTGCAGGTTGGGTTTGCTTGAAAAAAAACATGTGAAACTGATTTGGGTTAGACACAAATCCTGAAAAACATATGGATTTCTGCAATAGTGTGTCCTCAGCATTGTTGGTGGGGATACCGGGATGATCATCCCATAACCCCCTTGATATACAGCAGAGTGGTGGTTTCAGATATTGTTTTGCTCATCTTCTGTGGAATATTTAGACGCATAATTTACAATTTTATGGTCCCAAACAGTTGCAAATTCCCTACTAAATCGTGCTTTCTGGGGCTGTAATATTAGGGGGATGGAATTATCTTTCATCAATTCAATCGAAATTGAGATGATTTAGTCATCAATCCGCTTTCATATGCTTAGGGGGGATGGGTGGCGTCAGGTGGCTATTGGCAGCTGCCCCACTTTTGGTACAAGATGCTTTGCTGCAGTCAGTTTCCTTAGAGTTGCTGTTGGCCTCATGATGGATAGATCTGCATTTGAAAGTGGCTTTGTAAACCAACTCATACAGTGGAGGACCCAATTGTGTACATGTTCGGTTGTGTTTGGTTTACAGTGGTTCACCAGCCAACAAAGTTGAAACCACAGGGAGTTCACAAACTGCGAAGCCAGGGATGGATGGGCTGCTCGCAGTCATTCTCTCTGGGTGAATGAACTGAATGACCTCACGTGGCGACGTCACAACATATTTTGATGGTTAGGATTGGGGTATTTATCTCAAATGACTCTATTTGTTTAGGTTGCTAAACAATCATGATTTATCTGATATTCAGAATATGAATAAAAATGGGGCATTTCACTGTGTAGAAACGACCTGGCCGGACAGTGGACGTTCATCAGCCCCATGAACAGATGGTCTTGTAGGTGTTGACCCGATTCCTCACGCGATGCCTGGAGTATTGGGGTTTCTTATTGAAACCCATGGTGACGTGGGGATCCCCCATTTGAAGAAATCCCCATATATCATCACACATATATATATATACATCTATGATCATCTATGGATCATCTATGGATCATCTATGTATATATATATATACATCTATGTACATCAAGGTCTTGTGAATTACGTCGTTTACCTGACTAATGAAGTGGTTTAATCCATACATGCAAGAGTTCACCATCCCGCCAAGAATCAACTTGTTCACGACGTACCTCTTGGCTATGGAAGGGAGTACAGCCTACAGCTGACAGCTATAAATCTTATGTTGGCAACGATCCACGCCTAAGCAAATTACAATATTATCACTACTGGATGAACTGCTGTTGTTATGTGCACTGTTAGTATTGTCAAAATATGGCTGCAGCTCAACATGTAAGGTCCTGAGTCCCAATCCATACCCCAGACGCACAGGCGATCCATACCCCTGATCGATACCCCCGATCCATACCCTTTTGAAGAGATAGAATTCATTTGACATCTCCTTTGACATTACTACCCATAACGGTTTTTTGAACCATAGCCATCTGTTTCTGATTCCTTTATGTGTGTAGTGTAGTATCAATACCATATTGTTTTTGAGCTCATCAGGTGAAGATAGACGTTTTGCTTAGCCTTGTTTGAATTATTTTGAATTAAAGATGTTTTCAGATGACCTTTGTGAGGAATCATGGCCAGGCAGGGGTGTGGGGGAATCCCACACGGAAGACAACTTCAAAATCTTGAAATGATTTGAGAATTACAAGTTACATCACCTTGATCTGTTTCTATCTCCTGTATGGGTGTTGATGAAAATTCTCACCATCCCCTAAAAATAAAACGGAATGCTTTTAGATCCTGAAGGTTATTCCCGAGAGCGTCTGAGCGAAGGGTTCTTCTAACTGTGAAGGTCTGTCATACATCTTCATATCTTCACATCTTCACATCTTCACATCTTCACATCNCGAGAGCGTCTGAGCGAAGGGTTCTTCTAACTGTGAAGGTCTGTCATACATCTTCATATCTTCACATCTTCACATCTTCACATCTTCACATCCTCACATTTTCACATCCTCACATCCTCACATCTTCACATCTTCACATCCTCACATCTTCACATCTTCACATCTTCACATCTTCACATCCTCACATCCTCATCCTCAC
>BGPT01003267.1:14911-28269 GCA_003297045.1 Symbiodinium sp. clade C Y103 | reverse complement strand
TCTTCTATTTCTCTCTATATATTTCATGTTATACGATTTTCACAATTACATATCTCACTATACTTCTCTTCGCTCTCGGGCCATCCGTCGTCTAGTCATCTTTTTGTTGTTCCAAAATGGTACCAAATGACTTGACCAATCTGCAACTCATGATCAAGGAAATGGTGTTATCTCAAAAATTGAAACCAATCCCCTGTGCTTTGTTATCATGTTCCACTCTTATCACCTGTTGGTGTTTCCCTTTCCATCCAGTACCAATCTCTGAAACGAACCTGAACAACTGTAGCATGAAGAATAAACCCCATATAGACATTCCAAACCACTCTAGTCTCTCGCTTGTTTTCATTTTGGCGGTGCATAATGTAATTATTTGACCCCTAGAGACCTGTTACAACACTCAATATTGATTTGTTTGAAAATGGTCATATGCTGTATACTGTACGATTAATCTCACGATCTATCATGTTTTCCCCATTGCAGTGACCATCTTGGTGATGTGCCCCGATTTCTGCTCAAACCCATTTCTGACTTGGTGATATATCCCCAAAACATACACCAATCATATCGCCAGGTGCTATCCCCATGATATCTGCATGAATCCACAACAGAAACGAGGTAAGGCTTGACCCGGTAATTCGTTTATAAGCTCTCAATTATGCCCAGATGATATACCATAAATATCCACTACTCGTCTGACATACTTTATGCCAGGTAATGATCAATGGAGATTAATATTAGATGGTTCATGGATATTAATGCTGTATTACTTGGTTTATTTGGGATTATTTAATGGGTTCCACCATTGATATGCATTACTAATCCCAAATAAACTAGGTAATCTCTGAGCCCTGAAACGGTCCAGCCACTTGTGACTCAGGAAGACCTACTCAGTGCCTGGCCTCTCTGTTGATGCCTTCTACATTGACACCATGGCGTCTTGGGAGAAGAAACAATAAGGTTTTTTCATGGGGTACTAGGGGATAGACAGGGTGAACCTTAATGTATGGTTGTTTTTTTTTTTATTGATTACTTAGTTGTTGAAGCATTTTGATGGATTAGTGAGTGAATGGCTTTACATCCTCTCACCATCCTTTGTTGCGCTGTCTCGAAAGTAAGCCATGAGGAAAAGGGATGAACCTCCCATTCAACTGCTGATGATATGATTAGATATGATGAGATATGTATTGTTCGATTTGACTTTTGCAGCTGAAGGTTGTCTCTTCCCATGTGGTTATTGAGCGGTTCCCATACTCGTGGTACCCAAAGTCGTTCCGATTTAAGTGCTGTATGAATAGTAATTGTTGAAGGGGAAACCAATGGTTTTGGGGACCTCAATGTTGAGAAACACCCATTTGAGGACTTTGATGAAGTGTGTGTGTGTGTAATACAGTCCCCAAATCTACAGGTTGCCATCGCTCCCTTACGTTTCAGGTATGGAAGGGTGGCACTTTGACCGAGAAACACCTGGGTCCCCAAGCGCGTGGGGCTTCCCAGCCGGGTTGCACAATTGCCATGGCTATGGGTCCAAATAACAAAACCAGGGGACAGAAGATTTTAGTCTAGTTTTAGGGTTAACCATCCAATCTCTGGGGTACTCAAGTTTGACCCATACCCATATATGGAGATGATTTACTAAGAAAAAGAAACCAAATATGTTTCATGTTATTATGCATGTTGAGTTATTCTGATATCGAACGTGCCCCAAACTGCAGTTTTTGTTGGAAGATTTATATGTTGAGCCATCCTCAAGAGGACAGAGAAGTTGGACACCAATGCTGAAGACATGGACAGCGCGCAGCGGATTCCAAACCATGCCGAAGGTGGCCCCAGTTCTAGGTTGGTTTATAAACCTATCTAAATACTACAGATATGTCACATATATAGATATACACCATAATTCTAACAAGTCTAATACTTCAGCCAATCAGGGGGTACCGCCTTGCTGGGCCCCAAATCATCAACCGACTGCTTAGACATGGCCTTGGCTTCGATCAAGCAGGGTATGAACATGGAGCTGTAAGCAAGAAAAATTGAGGTTTAATTAACAAACATAGGGGGGGGATTGACAAATAAAAAATTGGTTGTGATAGGTGATATACCTTCATACTGGTGATGATGTATCCGATTACATCTCCATGAAACTAACCGACCTGGTTGTAAGTTGGTTTACCCGTAACACTGTACATATATTCCATTCTAAGTTCAAATTACCCTTGTAATTTGACATACCTCTGGAAAATCACCATTGTCAATCTGACCTCACAGTTCAGGACAATCGGCTTGGTATCGAGATCGTCTCCATTCATGACAATTTGTGGCGTGACGGTCAAAAGACATGGAGTTCAACCCGAAATGGTGGATCTGGAGTGGATTTTGACAGCGACGATGATCTCTGACGGTCTCACAAAGTCCATGACATCGAAGTTCCTCCTGTGTGTGTGTTGAAGGACAATGTGCACAAAGTCCACAAGCAAGTAGACTGTCAATCTGACCTCTCTGAAGAGTCCAGTTTGTAAACCTGGGTTGACATATGTATGCTGCTGCTATTTGGATCTTATAAGGGCCCTCACTTGAATCTACCACGTTACTTTTTAGGCTGCTGACGATTACATCCCAAATTCACGGCATTGTTGATAGGCAAGTCATCTTTAGATGGGCAATTGTGAATGGCTATGTTAAATTGCCAACGGGCAAGCTATCCCTCTGAATTCAAGAATCGTCTGGTAAGGTGCAGCTGCCTCCCGAAGCATACCACAAACACATTCATAGAGCAAAACTACTGTATACAAATATATACATAGATATATATGCTGTACATCTCAGGATGGGGCCTTGAAAGATAGATTGTGCGGTGCATATATATTATGATAATATCTGCGTATACATTACTGTATGTTATATTAATTATTTTGTCATCTATAGTGTAATAAACATATAAGTATTCATATATATATATATATGTATATATATATATTATATTATATTATATTATATATATGTATACACATAAATAGATGATTTTGTTAAATCTAACTATCATGTGAAAGATCCAGTTGTATCTATCTATTGAACTTTCTCCACGCGTTTGCACACCCAGGCGAGGAGCAAAAGCAGTGGCTTTTCCGCGAGTTGGCGAATTCCCAAGCGGACTGGCGGGTGGTCTTGGGACATCATACCATCTACTCTAAAGGCGGGATCACCGCGCAACCTGGGAAGTTTCTATGGGTGTGTTTGAAAGTGGGATATAACACCAAAATTGTTAGTTCAATTGGGAAACGGATGATTCATGATGATTAACTAGGGGATTTTGGGGTATCCTATTTTCAGACACACCCATATGGAATCAATGGGCAGAATGGATATACTTATATCATGGTGATTAATGGGGATATTTGCTAACCAGCTCTTTTTTTTCAGGAATTAGGGGGGGTACATTTATACAAGTTGATCTTTTGCCATAAATGGGTATTGGTACATAATGGTACATATGATATGTGTATATATATATGATTATATATGATTATATGTTTGTTTTTTACGTCAGTATAATACTTGAATATATATATATATATACATACACCAAAAAGATCAGCTAGAATTGTCCATGAAAACGGTGTGGTGTGCGGGACCCAGCCAATCGACTGGGCGTATTTCATAGTCCGTTGATATGACTGGGGAAGCCATGAATCTAACTGGAATACTTCATATGTTCATTATTAACTGGGATGCACCCCAAGGACATTGGAGTTGGGATGTTGTTTTTGGTCGAATACCTTCATCCTATCTGAGATGGTGATACCCGACTTCAATTTGTGGGACGGGTGGCGAGAAACTGCTAGATTGGGAAGAGTGACCAGCAGCAAAATGCAAAAAACATACAAAAACTGCATTGGAGTTGAATAAAGGTGGAAAGCTTGGTGGAGACCACCACTCTGCCATAAGGGTCTTCAAAAGAATTTAGAAATACTTTTTGTGTGATGGTGAAAAAATGTATTTGTTGTTACATCATGTTACATCATAAGTTCTAGGTGTCCGACTTTTCTCAAATCTCATCGGCGTAATATTCAGGAACAGCCTGCCACAAACCGTGGTCTGGAGTCTAGTGGACCTACTCATTTTGGGTTCCCGATTCGTGGCGATATTATTGAGGGGGATCGGAGTGATCAACACTCTCTACGGCATACAAGCAAGAAATCACAGGAAATATCAGCACATCATAAAGACGGATGATATTGCCACCAAATTCCAGAATCCGACCCATTGACATCAATGAGATGAGGCTACTATAAACACCTACGAACCATCACCGAGTCACAAAGTTCAAGCGCTCCTAACATCTCCGATACATCGCTATGGCACAAGTGATTGACCCCTGACTGAAATTGCCCGTCCTTTTGTAAGACCAGATAATTCAAACTGATTTTCTTGTCCCTTGGTTAAGGACACAAAAGGAGACCAGACATGCTCAGTTGACAATCCTGAAATGGTCATTCTTGTCCCTTTGTAGACGCGCAAAAGAAGACCAGAATGCGTAGCTGGCAACCCTGAAATCGACATTTTTGAATTGCTGGGTACGAGTATGTATAAGTATGTAAATTATGTACATATGTGTTATGTATATCCACCCCGTTCCAAGGTTTTATTCTCACCTTGATCATCACAAACAACATCATGTTCATTGTTGATGAAAATGGTGTTCACCATTTCACCACACACACACACACCAAAACAACCAATCATCTTTGGCATCATCCCCTTATTTCTTTTTTTAAAGCCCCCAGAGAAGTATTATATATCTGGCAAATCCGATGCCACAGGCACCATCTCCCAAGTGTGTTATGACATTGGATACACACCCCAACGACTGGGATGATGTTTATTATGTTCGAGTATATCGAATCAGGATCCCATTTTGAGGCACTGGGTTTCCAACATTGTAGTGATACTGACACTGGTAGTACCTTCACGCTCAGTTCACCGATGAAATTGGGGTAAGTATATATCTATTTCAAGCTTGATTGGTCAGAATACACCATGAATGAAAATTTGCAGATTAAATGTCTGAGGATCTGTGTCAGAATGTCTGAAAATATCTCAGAATACAGACTACATGTCAGACTCTAGATGCTACAATGTGGTACTCCCAAGGGATTTTTGTTGGTTTATAAGCCCCATGAATACTGTACTTATAGGTATCACTAGCCATAGTGAAATTGGAGTTATGTTCACCCACTTGGTGACACAAGCTCCATGGTCCACCATGGAGGTATGCACGGTGTGACAGAAGTCTTGCTGCGTAACTCGGACCGCAACACTGAGGGAAAGCTGGGTACAACAATGATTGGTGATGGGTAGGGCCAGGTAGGGATTTAAGCTCAAACAATGGTGGTTTAAGTATGTTTAACATTCTTTTACCAATAGGAGTGACTTTGGGTATGTGGTGCAGGAATAGAATGTGGATGAGGATATGAACCAACAATGCTTAGAAGCAATGGAAATTCATGGGTCCCACTGTCCCTGGGTCATCCAACCGGTTGGGTACTTCGTGACGATAAAAATTCGGTTGCAACCAATGGAGATATCTATCAATCAGAGCAAAGAGGATCGTACCAACGGACATGTGGTTTCTTGATGTTTTTTGGGGTTCTAGCAGCAAACGAGGATGTGTTTTGACTTGGGTTCATTCCAAGGTCATTCTGTAGACAATCTGTAGATCACCATAGTGACAAACAATATTGGCTCAACAAGGCAAGTTCACGGATTAGATGTTCCTCAGATCAATTGGAATAGAGACATACCTGTACAAACTGTACAATATTAATTACATACGTATTGTTGCAACACACACAAAGACACCGGACTTTGTATTTGTGTATGTGTGTCCTGCGCCATTTCAGGGAGGTAAAAGCAATTTTCTGTAATAGTCCCGTGTATGAAGGCTTGGAATCATCTTACACGTGTCCCACCTTGCTCCATTATTGTTACTGTACATTGCCAAGGTCTGATTTGTTGCGTTACCTTCCAGTTCAGAAGAACACATATGCAAAGCCCATGGGGAAATCCAAAGAGAATAATCAGAATGACCTACAAATGATGGGTTTTTCATATCTGCGCCTAGACTCAATGGAGGCCAAACCGAGTTTGGGGAAACACAGAACTGCCTCACCAAAAAACCTGTACCATTCTATTCCTAGTTGGCCATTCTCACACTTTGCCATCGGTGCTTTGAGCCTGATTCGCATAAATGCAAGCTGGTGCCCCAGACTTAGCTAAGTTGGTTGATAACTGGTTTCACAATTGGAATTTTAATAGAGAACTCGAACTAGATACATGGGTTTGTAAACGTAAACCAAGAGACAAAACTGGGGGGGACCACCATTGGGTTCATGTATTGCTTTTTTTGGTTTGAAACTTCCAAGCAATCGATTCTTACCCAGAAATTGTTGATATCCGCATTTGTAGCTTGGTTGATGCCCGTATGCCACCACCAATGTGAATGATCCTTTTTCAGAGGACCAACCTCTACCAATTTTGCCCTCGAGTCGCCAAGACACCATCCACATTTGCTGATTTTCTACATCCAAATCTACTGTTTTTTTCCACCAGCAATGCTTAGGACTAGCTGTGGTCCCCTGGTGACCTTTCTGTTCAAAACAGCTGGGACTCATGATGTCCCAAACAAATGATCGAAAACCACCTTTGGATCATCAGCCATTTTTGCTGCCATGTATCTCAGTGTCCAGGCTCTTTGTTTCTCGATCTTCCCTGTGATCTTGTGGTTGTTGCATGTTGTTGCTGAGTATCACTGTTTTGCTTGGTGATTTCCCAAGTTTTGGCGATGATTCCACAGGTTTCATGGTGAAATCATGCTAAAATCGCAATTCCTGATAGCTGATTCATTCATGCTAAATCCCATTCGTTGATCATTAAATCCAATCCTATGTGGGGCCCCCCCAACCATATAGTTAAATTGATGAACTTAACTCCAAGAAGTATGATTTTACCATAGCTAAGTTGAAAACCATAGCATCCATAGCTAAGTTGATGAACATAATTCCAATTCCACAATGACCTTCCAACAGTTGATTGTTTCATAACATAACTCCAAGAAGTATGGTTTTACCATACTTATACCCTCTGGTAGTTTAACATAGCTATGGAAAATGGCTCATTTATAGATGATTTTCCCAGCTAGAAAGCTCCATCTATGTTTTTTTTCCATGGTTATGTGAAATAACCAGAGGGTAACTATAGTCGCTTATGAAACCATTAAATAACCAGAGGGTAGCTATAGTTATAACCAGTTGGTAGCTATGTTAAATAACCATCTTGGGGCTTTCTAAACCAACCTTCACATCACCCGGGGGCGCTAGGCGAGTTGGATCCCAAGTTGCGGGAACTGGGCGTCCCTGTGTACTTTGCCGGTCATGACCACAGCAATTGGGCCGAGATTCGGCGAGACGGAGGTGTTTTTTTTTACCTGGGGGGGGGGTCCAGAATAGGGTTATAATTGTCCCATTAAATCCTTATTCTGGTTTGGATCCCTTAATTATCCCATTTATAGGGATTATAACCATTATAAACCATTAATTGAGGGATCATCATGGGATGATAGTGGGATAATATTGGGTGAATAATGGTTATGTACTAACTTAGTTAATGGGATTTAATGGGATAATTTTCATGATATACCCTCTGGCAATCAAACGTGGCAAGCTGGGAAATCCCCGAACTAAATGGAGGTTTTTTTGCTGGGAAAATCCCCGAACGAAATGGTGGATTTTCTAGCCGCCATGTTTGATTGCCAGAGGGTACCCCAGCCTATGGATGGTTGATTTCATGGAAAGTACGGATTGAAAATGGATGATTTAGGGGTGTATACATATATATATATATATATACCACCTTTTTAGGAAACCTCCAATTTGTCAACGATCTTGACTCAGTATAACAACTATCAAGTGGATCCCCATATGGGGATCATGCCCTTTATAGTCAACGGCTGGCAATTTTCTCACAGGCTCAAAGATAATCCGAAAGATCTGATCTTTGTTCGCGTAGCTCTGAATTTTGGGGCATCCAGAGTTCCCCTTGGCCCCCAAAGTCAAGCCATTCCTATGTTACAGCGTACAGATTCATACAATTTCTCACACCTGCCCTGTCCATCTGCCAGTGATTTGTTGCTTTGCTTATGTAGCTAGATCGAGTGTGCTTATGTAATCAGTAATCATAACCAATAATGATAGTTATAGTCACCATAAACCCTATGTTTTCCTTGTTTTGTCCTATGTTTTTTGTTGGCGCGGTGATTTAAGTTTTCCCTTGTTTTCTCCAAGATTTTACTTTACGGTGTCCAATGAAAGCCATAGGCAAAACCACCTCGCAGGTAAGCAGGTCATCTACTGGGAAGGCATGTCCTACGTTGTCAGTGGTGCTGGCGGGGCCTCGGCCCGTGGCTCCTCCGATCAGTATCCGCAAGGCGCCGGTGATGGCCATGGTGGATGGTGTGGGTCTTTTCATGGATATGGATTCTGTGGATTTCTATGAATTTACAATATGGAGATCATTATATGGACATTTATAGTATGGAGTGATGTATGATACATCTGGAGTTACATATAGATCCATTTGAATTCATATGGATCATTACAGAGTTTATTGTTTTTTGTTGGGGATAAGTTAGTAGGGGTATTGCATTTACAACTGGGATCAACTGGGCACGTTTCATTTTGGTGACTCAGGAGACCCATGTACATAGCATCGCTTGGTGACCACTTGGCGTGTGAGCGGTGCCCAAAATCTGGGGCGGTTCACGATTGGGACGAATGTCATGCTAAGTGGTTTAATGTGTTTCCACATTTTTTTCCTATCATCCATCATCATCCAGTAGGGTTCATTACAATCCATTGAAATCTATTATCATTCATCATCATCCACTGAAAAACTCCTGGGAGACTCTCTTTGGTTTGACGTCTGATGGACATGATGAAATATAGGGGTCCCCAAAACGATGCCGACATTTTTTGTTCAGGATGTGAAGACGATTATGTTTCCTCCCTACTTTCCAGGTTTCCAAGTTTCTATCTATGACTGGGGAGTGCTATAATCCAATATCGGTAGGTTTGGTGATGTGAAGATGTCAGGCAGCATGCAGCACTTCTTCCCAGACCATGGCTTCGTGGGCTTGTTCCTTGGTCTTTATTGACTTGATATTTGGGTTGTTTTCAGGGCTTTCAATTCACATTGGCTTTCCAGTGGTTCGGAGAGAGCTAAGGAGCTATGGGTCCCATGTTCCCTATTAAACTGGGAGCCAAGTAGCTAGTTTTCCATCCACATGATAGTTGGTGAATGCTAGCTTTGTTTAAAGGACTTTTTTTACTCCCCAAATGGAACATCCACCATGTTGGAAATCTATCAAGTGAATACTAGGTTTTATGGGTCCTGTAATTTATGGTGTGTAGATGGTTCTTCTTCGAATAAGCAAGAGGATCAAATAAAGACACCAAACCGCCTTCATTTTAAGGAACATATCATATGGGTATGGGTCAAAAATTAAGATGCAGGTAACCACAGGTTTTTGTCTATGTTCAACATTGACCATCTAAGTATTGGGCTACCCAATTTTGACTCATACCCATTTCATTTGTTTTAGTTTTCATAGATTTGTCCTTCACTCATTGGGGCGATTTTAAGGAGCACCTTGCTGATGTTCCTCTGGGAATAAAAAAAAATGCGGGGAGTCAAAGATGGGGGTAAACCCTGCCGCCGAAGGCACTGTGAAGCTACGAAAGAAATACATAGTGAGGAATGACAAGGTATGTCTATGTATTTATGAAGTAGTCAAATAAGAATAAATAAGAGCAATCCTTTCCCTAAAAGCATGAAATAGCAATGGCCATGCCCTCAAAGTGCCAGCGTAACCGGCCGGTGGATCACGTGACGTGTTTTGCCTGCGATCCTGGGTATTGGCAAAAATGTTGAATGATTGATTCATGGATCAACATTACCCTCTGGTAAACTAACATAACAATGGAAAAGTACCATTTTTAATGGGAAAATCCACTATAAATTGCCATTTTCAATAGCTATGTTAGTTTACCAGAAGGTAAGTTCTGTTTATGAAATAACATGGCTTTGTCTGAAAATGGGGTTTACCTTTATAAAATGACCATTTGAAGGGGAAAAGGATGACTCACCAATGAATTCAGAGGTATCATATTTTCAGACAAACCCATATATGCAAGGCATGGTTGGGATAATTGTTGTTCGGTGAACCACATTCATGTATGTTGGTTCAAATCCAAGTTTTCCATAGGCCTGCCAGTTCCCAAAAGTGGATGCTTTGGAAAAATCCTAGAGTATCCCCAGAGTTTGGTCCACTGGATTGGTTTAAGGGAAAATTTACAGGAAACCTCTATATTTGATGGGGAAAACCATGGTTTCCTGTAGATTTTTGCCCTTTAATCAATCCAGTGATTGGTGTAAAAACCATGTTTTCCCGTAAATGTTTCCTCAATCCAACCCATCAGTGGATCCCCACAACCGAAACGCTGCGAACCCAAAAGCCCAGGTCGGTGTGCAACAAACAAGAGGCCTTGGTGACCCTTTATGCCAAAGGCCGCATGGGGTATACCCTCGAAATGGCAATGTTGATAGTGAAATTGATGCTCAACCGTCAACTCACTTGGGGTACCCACTTTAAGACGAAGCCATAGGGTCTTAAACAGGGCAGTTTTCACAACATGTTGTTTCAACTCTGGTTTGGGATTGACTGTGAGTTCTCCATATTGGTCATTAGAGCTAGCAGGCCTTGGTCGAGGTGATTGGTTTCATCAAAGTAAATGAGGAGTGGATTGCTGATCCAGTCGAACGTGTTTTATATTTGATTTTGTTTTTTTTCTGTGCTGATACAGAAAGAAAATGACCACACTGGATTTACCGACTCGTTTGCAATGTTTGCCACACATAGACACATAGGGGAATATAATGTATAGAAATACAGTATTATATACTTGTACAACTGTAAATTTCAGTAAGTTGTTGCGAATCAAAGATCAGCCATGTTTCCACATTGCTATAGTTCCTTCACATGGCAACTCTTTGGGACACCTTCGGACCCTCAGATGTTTTTGAAGTGAGGTGAGGGGCCAACTGTTCTTCACCACATCCTTACGCTACTTCAATTTTCATGGCCGTGCTTCAAGGACCCTCCATGGTGGCTCTTTTCCATCCGACAGGCGGAGAAGTTCAAGCCACATGGCCCATTCAAAACAAGCCCAAGAAGCAGAGGTCCATGTGCCTGGGCTTCAACTAGTGACCTCGGCCGAGATTTCCCGGGTTGCTTAAAGCTGATTCGGGGGTCATCAGCCCAAGAATTGTTGATTTCAAGTTAGGAACGATCATAAACTATCACAATATATATATATATATGATTTGCCCAGAATCCGGGTCAGAGACTGGAAAATGGTCCGGCAAAACACTTGGGAACATCTTGGATTGGAACTGGATTATACCGATGGGTACATACAACTTGCACAAACTCCCAACAATGGAACGCTTCATCCATCCCACGCGAACACAGTAGCGACGAGACACCTGAAGAGTTTCTACTTGGAAGTGTATCCAGGCAAGTAAGTGGTCAACATTAATCCATATACAAGTGGGTATATTCCATATATGCATATTATATCATATTATATCATATTATATATAATTACATGTGTGTGTATGTATAACTAAATTGTAATATGGTCCATGGCTATTATCCACTTGCAATGTGAAAACCAGACGTTGGGTTTGTTTTCCCAAGCCTTTGCCATCCATTTTAATATGTTTGTTGTATGCTTGTAAAAAAAAGAAAACCCAAAAAATCTTTGGATCCCAGTACTTTGAGTGCATAAATTCACGGTTTTCGACTCTACTTGCATTGGAAACAAAACCGGCGTTTTCTCCGCATTTTTTCATGTGCATCCAACCAACCCTTTCAAAGGTGACCCACCAACAGTAGATGGTGACGATTCGCCCCCAAACATTGTTCGGGCGGTCACTGAAAGGGGGAAAAACATCCCACTGATCGAATTCCCAGTATGTACCAATGATGTCCCCATGATACCCATGGATTCTTTTCCCTGAAAAAACCGGCAGAAGCAAGGAGGGCCCCTCTCGGAGCGCCGTGGAAACAGCCTGCATTGCAGTCGAAGAGTGTCGGGAACGCCCAAGGGTGATTGGATTCAGTTGATCTTGACCCCTACGCAAATGGGCCACGGGATTCATAATATACATTTTTTGTCAACCGGCAACCGGTTGGTGACTGGGTTATGACGGGGTATATTTTTGCGTGGGTTATAGTTGTAGCATGTTGTAGCTGTGATAATCCAGCTACTACCCACAGATCCCCGATCCCATGGCCAAGCTAATTGTGATTGCTGGGGAAAATGCTCGCAAAGAGTGGGTAAATGAGCTCACGGCCATTCTTATGGGGGAATAATTTGATATGCCGCAAAAAGAAGATACTAGTTTTCTGAGATTTGCCATATAGAAACAAATATATGGGGTGATTCAACCAACCCTCCCAAAAGGTGCTTGTTCACAACCACTAAGAAACTTATAGAATCTTATGGACTATCTCTACCACTGGTGGTCACTTTTTTTTTCGGAAAGGCCTGTTGTGAGCGGTGGATTTCGACCTTTTGGGGAAGACCACTATGATGAAATCCACACTTGCAACAGGCCTTCCGAGCTAATGGTCTGTCTCATTGCCACTAAGATTAATCATGATTAATCATGATTAATCCAAAACCAAAAGAACCAAAAAAAAACAAAAAAAACAAAAAAAACAATGTTTCCACAACTACTCTGACTTCTGGACTAGTTGCCAAATCTTTGGTTTTTTTGTTTCGTTTGTTTTTTTTGTTTTTTTTGTTTTTTTGTTTTTTTGGGTTTTCTCGAGGTTTTGGTCTGATCCTGATTAATCTGGATTAATCCTGATCAATCCAGATCAGAACCTTCTACTTGATGACTCCGGCACTTAACTCCGGCCTTCTTGTCCCCAAATTGGGATAAAATCAGATACTCAGAGAGCAATTTTGTATTTCATCTAGCTTTCTGAAGGTTTGGCACTTTTCGAAAAATNGATACTCAGAGAGCAATTTTGTATTTCATCTAGCTTTCTGAAGGTTTGGCACTTTTCGAAAAATGCCGCAACAATTGAAACAAAATAAAGCAAACAAAGCGCACTTGGGATATGGGTTCAGCATTTTTTGCATACAATCACCCAACATCTATGAATCCAAGTCGTATTTTTTTTACGAACGTGATATTCCATAAAGAGAGTGCGGCCTGACTTTGTGCATTCCCTT
>BGPT01003266.1:24871-37917 GCA_003297045.1 Symbiodinium sp. clade C Y103 | reverse complement strand
GACAAGAATGGGAACAAAGTGGGAACAAAGTGGGAACAAGAACCTCAAAGTGGGACAAGAATGGGAACAAAGTGGGAACAAGAACCTCAAAGTGGGACAGAACAAGAACCTCAAAGTGGGACAAGAATGGGAACAAAGTGGGAACAAAGTGGGAACAAGAACCCGAAAGTGGGACATAATGGGAACAAAGTGGGAACAAAGCAGGAAGAAGAACTTCAAAGTGGGACAAGAATGGGAACAAAGTGGGAACAAGAACCTCAAAGTGGGACAAGAATGGGAACAAAGTGGTAACAAAGTGGGCGTCCCCAAAACAAATCAATGGCCTGGCCTTCTGGATAGGCAGGATGTTGGTTATTAGGCTTATAGTTGGGCCATCCACGAAGACGAGGTGGGCTGCGCAAAACATTGTGCTGCCCTTCTGGGACGCAACGTTGCCAACAAAGTGCCATGGCAAGGAAGGAATAAAGAGGGGACAAGGGGACAAGAATGGAACAAAGCAGGAAGAGGGCCAAAAAAACTTCAAGTGGGACAAGAATGAGAATAAAGAGGGAACAAAGTGGGCAAAGACATCCAAAGTGGGACAAGAATGGAAACAAAGCAGAAACCAAGTGGGGACAAGAACCCGAAAGAGAGACCAGAATGGAACAAAGTGGAAGAAAGTGGGAAGATCTTGTTGTCCATCTTGTCTCTATTTGAGGTTCCTTCTTTCCACTTTATTCCCCTTCTTTTCCCACTTCAGAGTTTTTATTCCGACTGTTCCATTCTTGTCCCACTTTGTTTCCTCTTCTTGCTCCTACTTTCTTCTCACTTTTCTTTCTATTTTGTCCCACTTTGGAGTTCTTGTTCCATTTTGTCCCACTTTATTCCCATTTCTTGTCCAACTTTGAAGTTCTTGTTGCTACTTTGTTTCCACTTTGTTTCCACTTTGTTTCCATTCTTGACTTTGTTGTTGTTCCAACTTTCTTTCCACTTTGTTTCTATTTCTTGTTCCGCTTTCTCGACTTTTTTTCCGCTTTGTTTCCATTCACTTTGGATTCCCACTTTCTTTCTACTTTATTTCCATTCTTGTTCCACTTTAGGGTTAGACTTTGATCCTACTTTGTTTCCGTTTTTGTTCCACTTTGGGGTTCTTGTTTCTTGTCTCACTTTGGGATCTTATTTCCACTTTGTTTCAGTTGTTTCCATTCTTGTCCCACTTTGGTGTTCCTCTTTGTTTCCACTTTCCACTGCTTATCCCACTTTTGTTTCGACTTTGTTCCCATTCTTGTTCCACTTGGAGTTCTTGTTCTTGTTTCCACCTTGTTTCCACTTCTGTCCCACTTTGGAGTTCTTGTTCCACTTTGTTTCCACGTTCTCGTCTTGTCCCACTTTGAGGTTCTTGTTCCCTTTGTTCCCATTTGTTCCCCTAAACAAGCAGGGAAACAAAGGCTCCAAAGGTTCAGCCTCTAAAGGGTCCTCCAAGGGCAAATCCAAATCAGTGTCCATGCCTTTAGCACTTCGGGGTCAGAATTCAACTAACACCCCCAAGTGCTTTGATTTCAACATGTCTCACGGCTGTGCGCGCAAAGATGGAGAGTGCCCCAAGGGAGATCACAGTTGTGTTGGTTGGAAGTGCAACGATGCCAAACACGCCTGGTGTGTATGCCAGCACAACCCAGAGCGCAAGCGCTCTTGACTATCGCCAGAAAGTCAAGACTTCAGTTTCACACCGAATGCAACATCAGAGGATTCAGCCAATCCTCCTGTGCATGAGCCTGTTGACTTTCCCATGCAATCATTGGATTCGCTTCTTGTTCTTGAAATCTTTTGCGGTTCTTGTCGTTTGTCTTCAGCTTGTACCCGTTCAGGCTTCCAAGCTTTGGCCCTTGATCACATTCCATGTGCCAGGTTCAAATGTTTGTGTCTTGATCTCACAATGCCTGATGACCAAACTCGACTCTTGAACATCATTGAAGTTTGCTGCCCGTTCGTCGTTTGGATAGCTCCACCTTGTGGCACTGCCTCTCGTGCAAAATCCATCCCTGCATACGATGAAAAAGGCTTTCCCATTTCATTACCTTTGAGATCTCATTCAGAGCCGGATGGTTTAAGCACTCTTTCAGGCCAAGACCTCATTCGAGTTTCCAGCGCCGACGCTTTGTATCGTTTCACACGTGCTGTTGTTGACTTATGTCAAACAATGCAGACCACCTGGATTATTGAAAATCCAGCATCCTCATTCTTTTGGGAAACTTCATGGATTCAAGACCTCGATGCCTCGTTTCCCAGCATCATTTTCCAGCCCTGCATGTTTGGCGGTGATCGACCCAAGAAAACAAAGCTATTATTTCAAGGAATGGACCTGCATTCCTTAGCAGTGGAATGGATGGCTCCCTTCCACACAAACCTTGGAAAGCGCATACTGCAAATGGTCCAGTCTTCTTCACATCGGAAGAAGCCGCTTATCCCATTCCTTTTTGTGAAAGTTTGCAACGCTTTTGACGGAACATGCTTTCAGCCTTGGCTACGCCATCAGTACTTCTCTTCAAGGTGGCTTCAGTGACCCTCGGTCTTCCAAAACAAGGATGCTGGCTTCTGTTGGCAAACGTGGAAAGCAAATGACCTTATTGCCTTCATCATTTCGTGACCAGATGGTACCATTGACAGAAATGCCTCGAACTTTTGCACCAAATTCATCTTTACCTGATCCTTTTCCCAAAGGAAGTCGTTTGCCCCCGGTGCTCCTCTTCGATGATGAGTCGACATCCAGAAGCACGGTGCTTTCTTCAAACTTGATGGCAGAGGGCAAGCAGTCAACGAAAGTTCTTTTTCCTTTATCTCCACAGAACTTCTTGGCTGGTCTTGTAGGAGTTACCCATCCTGCTTCTCTTGATGTGCAAGTATGGGGATGGACAGATGACGCTACAGAGGCATTGGAAAGTCTTGACCAAGCAGGTTTGATGAAAGAACATCAAGTCCATCCTTGACAGAGCCAAAGAGCTCTCTGCAGATGAAGAGCACATGAAGAGTTCTTTGGACCCCCACGTTGCAGCCATCAATTCAAAGAAAGGGCTCCTCCTTTGGAAGGAGCTCCTTGATTCTGTGAACCATCCAGACGTTTCCATAACTGATGAGCTTAGAGAAGGCTTCAAACTGATTGGGTGGATACCTAGTACATCTCTGTACAGGCCGAAGCTGTCCCCTATGCAGATGAACGACGATTCACTTGCCAAACTCGGACCTCTGTTGTCAGAGGCTTCGTTGAGGAGGATGTTGCACTTCATCAAATCACGCAGGAAGAACTCGACAAGGGGTGGCTCCTGTCAGAGCTGAGCCCTGACTGCGGTGATCATGGTGCCATAGTGTCCCCGAGGTTTCCAATTACCCAACAAGGTCAGGTGAGAGCGATTGACGACATGACTTTCTCCTGCGTCAACTCCTGTGTGGGTTCAGTGGAGAAGTTAGAGCTCCAAGGTGTGGATTAAATTGCAGCCCTTGTCAGGTCCTTGATGAAGAAAGGAGTCTGTGACCTCGAAGCAAGGACATACGATTTAGAAGCCCAACTGCCGTCTACTCTTTTCTGAGAGTAGCTCCGTTTTTAAGATACCTCTCATGTCCTTTTTCGACGATTCTACTGCGATTAGCAGACAAGGTATGACAACTTCGACGGACCTTGTTGTGACCACCCTCTTTAGAATTCTGGGAATGCAGATCAGCTCTTCTGGCAGGAAGAACCACCCCTTCGCAGAAACTTTTTCAGCACTAGGGGTTGGGCTGAGCAAATATTAATGATCAGAAATACCGAAGAGAGAGTGGTTGACCTTTCTGAGAGAATCGACAAGATTGATCCGAAAGAAGCCAAGTCATTTAGGAGCAGGCTGAACTTTGCAGAAGGGCAGCTCGACCAATGCACGGTGAAACTGCTTCTTGTTATGAAGAGGGCCCTAGCATCTGGAATGCCCAGGAGGTAGCGTCGAAGGTTCCAGGGTTCTTCTGCATCCAACGTGGCCGATGGCCCTTCAAGGAAAGACTTGAGCCTGCTTAAGGAGTTGGGGGTTGACGCTTATGAATTTCCGACAAAAGCATTGGACTCCATCGTGGCCAAGATTGACGAGAAGCTTGGAAACCTTGATAGGAAGGATAATTGAATTTGATGATGGGTAGAGGGCCCAATTATCCACTCGCTGACAATGTTACGTTGTAGTAGCGTCTTATAACCTTACATGGTTGGATTATCCCTTGACAGGATAATTTTGATTCAAAGCTGTTTGTTCAAGCTGTTGCTACAAAAAGTTTGAGTGGACACCCATTGCTTTTAAGGAAAGGGGGAACTGGTCCTGGTCCTTTGTTTGCTCAGCTTGGGACAGCTGTTCCATCTTGTATTGGTCGGCGTAAGACCGGTCATTGACTATGAATGCATCCCATCGAGGTTAAAAGGAATTCGGAGCTCACCACATTTTACCATTGGAAAGTTTCAATGCCTTGGTCAACTTTTGTGCATCGCTGAGACCACCTTCACTTGAGAGCTCAAAATTGGGTGACGTCCTTTTTGAGTGATATCCCACCTTGATTAGTTGCAAACCTTCAATACCTTTATCCGAAGTTTTTGGTGTGTATCTTAAGCCACAGGGTAGATACAACTTGAGCCACGAAAAGAAGATAAGTCGCTTTTTTTTTAGTATCCAAAAAAGGATGTGGTGACATCTTAGGGCATCTGTTTTTGGTTCTCAGTTTGGGCTTTACCAATTTGAGTTTTTTTCTGTAAACCGTTGTATTTGCAAACTCTGCTGTGACAAAAATACACTGGTTCATTTCCATGTGTTTTCCATTCATTTTCAAATGAGTAGCATTCATCCTCAAGGGAGGGTGTGGCGGGTGCGCTTGTTTTGCCATGAATGCATGATATTTCTTTTTAGCTCCCCGCCCCCCTTCACAAACAGAATGCTGTTTGTTCACCTTTTGTCGGAATGCCGACAAAATTTTCTTCTTTGAATGTACATAGCAGATTGCGTTAGCGCCCCCAACTGCGGCTTGGGTCCGTGGCCGACGGCTTGACAATCCCAACTGCTAGAACAAAAAGTGAAAGAGTTTATGAACGTGTGCATGAATTTTTAAGCTGCACTGGGCGTGCCCTGTGCTCCTATACGTTGTTGTGTGTTGGGTGAGTGGGGGGTGGGTTCTCTAAGTAAGCTGTCTGCCCCTGCAGATAGCACCTTAAGTAAAAATGAGAAAAGTTTGTGCCCAAAACTTTTCAGCACTTGGTTGTCTCACGTCGTCGATACATATCGGTGTGTACACCGGAATAACTTGGCTGTGCTGTGCAGCAACCTTGGTTTTCTCATGTGCCTGCATTGATTGTGACAGTGTGAGTATTGTCAACATGTGAACAACCTTGTGTTTCCATATAGTGGAATGTCCAGTGCAGAATTCACGTGATGCAGTTTCCTTCCAGTTCGAAACATGTCAAACTTCCTGTTGCGATGAACATACTTGATTGAGCAGTCGATGATTCATGTTGCGTGGAACAGTCTCCAACCATTCAGTTTGAATCTATGCCTCCTCGCAACATTTCCTTTCAAGTGGTGGGTGGGTGGGTGTCTCACTAAATTGTGAGGCATTGCATTGCTAGTTCTCNCCATTCAGTTTGAATCTATGCCTCCTCGCAACATTTCCTTTCAAGTGGTGGGTGGGTGGGTGTCTCACTAAATTGTGAGGCATTGCATTGCTAGTTCTCATGAGTCGTGATTTGCGACACCGGGCAAAGACAGCGGCTAACACTCATATTGTGTTTGGATCCCCTCCGCTACCAGTGACAACTTATCGCTTGGCCTGGTTTGCATTTGGATTCATCGCTGGAGCTGTCACGTGTTTTGCCTGGTTTTTGCATACTTTGGGTCATTAGGGGCTTCCACATGGTTGTTGTGACTGAAACTTTGGATGCAAGTGTGGCTGCAGCAGAGCAAACAGAGCAATTCCTTCGTACTTTCGATTTGGAGTCAGACCCTGCCAGTCCGGAGCCCTCAGCCGATGGTGACGCTGCTAGTGGTTCATTCAGCTGTCATTCCAAAGATGGACTTGCAGAGACTGAGTACGATTTTGATGCTCAATGTTTGACTTTGCCCGGCGAAGCTACCATGGGAGCAGGGTGTGGCAAAGCAGATTTTTGACGATGATGGACTTGGGTTTGATGTTTTGCCAAAGCTTGCTCATCCTTCTTTCCCCGCAGGTGCTTTGATGGCCGACTTCGATGGAGCTGCAATTGCCGAGGAGGCCCAGCGCCACAGCAACCCGCGTGAGTGCATTTTCGAGCATTGCATCAAGCGTGTCCCCAATGTTGATGTTAAGACCGAGCGAGCCATTTCTTTGCAAACTGCAGTCTTGAAGTTGGAAACAGTGTTCAGCTCATGCCCTGGTGAAAGTGATTTGCACCAGCACATCCAAGATGAAAGGGACCTGGGAGCTGATTCAGGGCGTGCAGTGATTGAAGCAGTCATTGGGACCAAATCCCCACTGACAGTTATCAAGCGCGCAAACTCCCTTCTCTCGTACTTGAGGTGGGCGGCAGCTAGGGTACAGCCAGGTGAGTTGTTTTTCACCGAGCAGTTGGTTTGGCGTTACTTCCAGTTCCTTGAAGCCAACGGTGATGCTGCCACCAGAGCATCGTCGTGCTTGTCGGCCCTGAGGTTCGCTCAACATGTGTTAGGCTTCAAAGGACTCTCCGAAAAGCTGCTTACCAGCTGAGGCAAGCGGAGCCACTGACTGTGGCCCAAATATCAGGCACTCTGACTTGAAGCAGATACATGAAGTGGTTGCCGACCTTGGGCCTGAAGGCGGTTTCTTGGAGTTGCGCACCAGTGTGCATAAGACTGGCAGATCGGCGGCATTTCTTCTCCGCTCATGCCGATTCTCGTACCAGCCATTGGTGTGTGACTGGCGTGGTGTGGCTCTACTCGGCGTTGGAAGTGCTTCAGAATGTCGGCATGAATGTTCCGGGAGTCGTCGATGCACCCCTGCTGCCTGCACCTGATGGTAAGACATCCTTCTTGCTGGATCGTGCTTTGTTATCCACTGAGACATCTGAAGCCCTCAGAAGGTTTGTTGGAGCCGAGCACCAAGTTCACAGTGATGGTGGTTTTGCAATTTCGTCGCATTCAGCGAAGGCAACGTGCCTTTCGTGGTCTGCCAAATTTGGCCTCTCATCATCTACAAGGTCATTGCTGGGCAGACACACCAGTGCTGCAAACGAAACTTTTGCAGTGTACAGCCGACTTGATGGTGAGTCCTGTAGCAGAATTGCAGAAGGTCATTGTAGAGGTTGCTGAAGGTCGCTTCTCGCCTGACGCTCCCAGGAAAGATTTCTTCAAGAAGATGGCTGATTTGATGGCACCTGCGCCTGTGGAGGATGTTTCACCTGCAGGCAAAGTTGATACTAAGGAGGACCCATTGCCCTTCACTCGTCCGATTCTGATTCGGGCACGACAGATGAGGATGGTCTTTCTTCCGACTCCTCCATCCACGAACCCCCAAAGATGAAGGTGAAGAGGTTCAAGCCACGCATACCTCAGAGTGAGACTTGGTATGTCCACAAAAGGTCCCGAATCCTACACAAAGTCTGTGGAGGAGATGATGTTGAGGGTACCACGATGTTAGCCTGTGGCAAGAGGTTGAACCCTTCTTATGAACGTTCCACAGAGGCCGATGTTTGGAACGTCATGTGCAAACTGTGCCTGAAGCGCCAGAACTAAAAAGCCTGTGAGTCATGTTGCCGAATGTGGCGTTGTACGGGCCAACATGTTGCCGAATGTGGCCTATCACTCTCATTTTTTAAGGTGTCCGGTAGCTGGGGTTTCTTGTTGCCTTGTTAGGGCCAACATGTTGCCGAATGTGGCAGATCGCAGTCTTCAGCTGCTCTCCTGCATGATGTTCGCACTGCTCTCCGACTGTGGATCAAGTCAGTGCCCAGAATGAATGATGTTGTTTGGATTGTACCCGGCATGTCACTGTCTTGTTTGAGTGCCAAATGCTCATTCCCTCACTTGGTGTTTTCACAGTCCCGGTGACTCAAGATTCACTGTTGCAAGCTTTGGACTATCATTGATATGACAGGAGTTGACTTCAATGCAGAAAAATTTTCTGTCAGTGTGAATCCATTCTACCCTGACTGACCGTGCCGGTGCCGCCCTTAGACCATGGCCAGCCTTGTAGATAGCAAAGCCCAGTTTTTGCAGCGGTTGTCGGATTGCAATGTCCCATCATCACTCAAGACTGCCTTGAAGAACTCAGGGATTGAGACAGTCGCCTCGCTGTCCTATTCACACGGGCAGCCCGGACCGTGACCATCGGAGGGGTGGCCGCTCTGAAACGGCTCTTGTTCGAGTCGCAAACGCATTGCTTAAAGAGCAGGTCACCCAGCCTGATAGCTTTGTCGCAAAGAAACTCCCACAAGCAGAGCGTGAAGCAAGACTGCAGAACCTTAAGCCGAGGTTAGTAGGTCAGTTATCGAAGGTCAGGCAGAGCTGGGTTTTGGGCTGATCGATGCTGCAGTCCAGATGCACGAAAAAAACCAGTTTAACATACCTTGCTCCTGAGAAGTGTATCAGTCGCCTGCATGAACTTACCAATTCAAAGTCCCAGGACAAGCAATTGGAAGTGGAAGCCAGCAGACTAGTTTTGAGAGAAAAGACTGCTGATTGTGAGGCCGTGACATCCAGGTGCTGGAAGCATTACGCCGCAGGGGCCTTGCTTTAGACCTGGCGGATGTTATGTCGTTTGATCAACACGAACGATATCTTCAGCTTCTTTTTTCGCACTTCCACCGTGAGGCACCAGTTGGCTATAGCAAGTGCTCTCTAAGTCAAGTTGTGAATGCTGACAAGGAAGCTTGGAAATTGCTGATCCAAAGGAATGTTAAGCCAAGGCGTGACGACAAGGGTGAGAAGCCCCTAGACAGAGAACTCGGCGAATCGCTCAAGTCTTACGAGGTATCCTGTTTGCTCATACCATTGCCCTCGAAAGCAGCTTCATCAAAGCAAAATAATAAGAAGAATCAGCAGACCAACAAGAAGTCCCCAAGGGGGTTCCAGGTGCAGAAGCCCCAATTTAAGAAGAGCCCAAAGGGCAAGGGACGTGGCAAGTGGGACCACAGGGTTCCCAAAGAAATCCTTGACAAAGGAGGTGTCTCGGCTGCTCGGCCGCCCCAGCAGAACCCGCTGTCCCAAGGGATGGAATGTTTGTGCCATCTGCTTTGCTCCCCATCCCATTGGGGAGCACAGCAAGACTTGACTAGTTGGTGGAAGCAGAGCTAATTCACCTCACATGCAGACATGTTGGTCAGCAGTTTTGTCTACTGAGGTGCATGCACAGTTTTTGCCAGATGATGTACAGAAACCTTTTGCAGCCAAGCATGTCCACGACTTGTCAACTTCAGGCATTTTTGCCAAAAGAGGACCTTGCCAACCACAATCCTGAACATCCGAGCACGCTAGGTGACATTCAGGGCCCTGCAGTGTGTGGACCAAGTGCTGACCGCAGTTTTGAGGGCAAGTCACCATTCATTATTGAGTTCTTTGCAGGCTCAGCCAGAGTAACGGCGTGTGCCAGGTACCTCGGCTTGAGTGATTCGGTCGGAGTGGACCACACCCTTCAAAAGAACACTTCGAAGTCATACTTTCAGATCTGACTACGAAGGAGGGACAAGCATTAAGTTTGCAATGGCTAGAGTCTGACAACCTCCTTGGTGTTTTCATGGCACCCCCATGCGGAACTTGCGCACTTGCCAGGTTGATTCCACTTGGTCCAAACAATCATGGGCCCCCGCCTTTGAGAAGCCACGAACATCCTAATGGTTTGGTAGGTTTGAACTTCATTGAACGACACAGAGTCTCCCAAGCCAACAAGTTGTATGACTTTGTCGCCAAGATTGCTCTGATTTGCGTCTCAAGAAACATCGTTGTGGCCATCGAGAACCCAAAAAATTCGCTTCTATGGAGGACGACGTTTGTGCAGCCACTGTATGAGCACTTGACGTTTGTGGCCCATCAAGCTTGCGCTTATGGAGGTGCACGCCCGAAATGGACAGCCGTCCTCCATAACCATGTGCTCTTCAACCAGTTGTGTAAAGTTTGCCCAGGTGAATCAACTAAGCATGTTCATTCTTCATGGGGCCTCGCGACAGATGGAACCTTTGCCACTAAGCAAGAGACTGCTTACCGGATAGGCTTGGCGTTCGCAATAGCATCCATCTTCGCTCAGATCGCTCTCGACCAAGCTTGGAAGCCACCTGACCTTCAGCTAGCCCCGCAACCATCGTTGGCATACTTGAGAGCAGTTGCAGCGCACCAGCCTAAAGCGTCCAAGCTCCCACCTTTAGTTTCGGAATTTGGGTCCTATCATGAAAGGGTGGTCCCTCATGATGCACCATTACCCTGCTCTTTTGGTGAAACCCTCAAAGCTGAATGGAAAAGTGTCCCAGCAGGGTCGGAAACAGTTATGTCATGAACCCACAGGAAACTCAACAAACCAATACAAGAACTTTGTCCTTTGGTGAGTACCGTACCCCAGAAAAGTTTGTCCAGGACGCTGTGGCAGCTAGGCACCCAGTCCTGCTTGAGAACTGCCTCCCAAAACCATTGGTATCTTCGATCAAAGCTTGCACCGACATGTCCACTAAGAACCTTTGTCAAAAAAGGATCGACCTTTTGAAAATGTGGGTCACCAGAGCCTTATCACTTGATAATGATGAGAAGAAGCTTCATGAGTCCTTGCCAGCTCATGCAAAGAAAATCTTGGTTCCCAAGAGGATCCTGTTTTTCAAGTCACTCCTTGAAGAATACCAGTACGCAGATTGCGATGTTTGGAAAGAGCTGGTGTCAGGTACAGTGCTAGTCGGGTCGGTCCCGGCCGTAGACTTGTTCCCTGCAAAGTTTAAGCCAGCGCTGAAGTCCATTGGTGAGCTGCGAAAGGGAGCTGCTGCCAGTAACGCTGCAATCATCAACAGCACTCGATCTTCCGGAGATGACTTCATTGATCAAGAGGTTCTCAGGAAAACACTCGATGAACTTGATTCAAATTGGTTGAGAGGACCGGTCGACCCAGGCAATCCTCCAGATGGAGCTATTGTGAGCAGGCGCTTTGGAATCCTCCAATCGTCTGGATCTCAGATGAAGGTTCGTTTGATTGATGACCTGTCCCAATCGCCAATCAACTCGACAGTTCAAGTTGAGTGTGTTCCCACCCTGCACACGGTTGATGCAGTGGCAGCCCTTTTGCTGGAGCTTAATAAACGTTGCCCATCTCAGAAATGGGTTGGCAAGACTTTTGATTTAAGTGCAGCGTATCGGCAGTTAGCGCTGGCTTCGGAATCCTTGGAACATGCGTACATCAGTGTTTTTGATCCGAACTGCAGGAAGCCTGTCATTTACCACATGCTTGCCTTGCCCTTCGGTGCATCCAAATCGGTGTACTCATTTTTGCGGGTCATCCACAGCGTATGGTGGTTAGGCGCCAATTGCCTTCATCTATGTTGGACGAATTTCTTTGACGATTTTGTTACTCTTGCCAGGTCCAGTGAAGCGGAAGTGGTAAATGGATGCGTAAAAACTTTCCTTTGGTTGCTGGGTTGGTCCCTCTCAGGTGGCGAGAAAGACCTGGAGTTTTCAGAAGTCTTTAGGGCCCTAGGAATTGAATTCTCGCTGTCCAGTTGGAGTAGCAGAAAGTTTGCTTTATCAAACACAAAGAGGAGAGTTGCCGAGCTTGTGAAAACAATTGAAAAGGTTTTGGACAAAGGCGCCTTGTTGCCACATGAGGCGCTATGCTTGAGAGGAAGGATGCAATTTGCTAAGTCGCAACTCTGGGGCAGGTCCAGTAAAGCCAGCCTCGATGCTGTTACCAGACATGCTTATGGTTCAGAAAGGAATTTGGACAAGAACACTGTCACTCTCCTCGAGTTTCGTGCAAACTCTCCAGGAGGGCGGGCCCAGAGTTGTACGATGCACTTGGCAAGAGCAGTTCATGATTTTCACCGATGCTTCATTCCAGCCACACGATGAGAGTTGGCCTGCAGGTATAGGTGGAGTCTTGTACAACCACCTTGGCACTCCACTTGGCTATTTTTCATTGAAGCTTGAATTGGATGACTTGTCAGGGTTGGGTTACCCCAACCGTAAAGTTGTGATCTTTGAAGCCGAACTCCTTGCAATATTGGTGGCTATAGATCTTTGGGGTGACATTCTGAAAAACTGCCCGTGCACCATTTTCGTCGACAACACAGCTGCTAGGGACGTTGCAATAACAGGCGCAGCTAGATCCAGCCCCGCTGATGCCTTAGCCCTGCGTCTCCTAAAGCTTGAGGACCGATCCCTGATCACACCATGGTACGCACGAGTGCCATCTCTTTCGAACCCCTCTGATCTCCCTTCCAGATCAAACGACTGTTGTGAAATGCTGGGCCCCAGAGTTTCACCCAAAGTTGTAAGAGCATCATTAGACTCTTGCTTGCTGGCATGTAAGTGCGGTTAAGAGGGGTAGTTTCCCAAACTTTTGCCTTAACTTAAGAGCGGCCAGTTTTGCACATACTGGTCACTGAGAAAAACTTGCAAATGGAGAAATTACCACCAGGTNGGGGTAGTTTCCCAAACTTTTGCCTTAACTTAAGAGCGGCCAGTTTTGCACATACTGGTCACTGAGAAAAACTTGCAAATGGAGAAATTACCACCAGGTAATCTTTCTCCCACTTCGTGCCAACAATGCCCGGATGTTTGTCGCTGATCTCCCCAGCATTGCTTCAAAAAGAGCGTGACCGCATGTGAAGCTGAAGCTGTCGTTTAAGTTTGAGTTTGGAAAAATTTGTAACAAGTTTTGTCACGACCAGATTTTATTNTGCTTCAAAAAGAGCGTGACCGCATGTGAAGCTGAAGCTGTCGTTTAAGTTTGAGTTTGGAAAAATTTGTAACAAGTTTTGTCACGACCAGATTTTATTCCTTTTGCTGAAGCTGTTGTTTGGGGCGGAGTTTGCAGAAGAACGGTTCACTCCTTCCGTTTGTTTTGGGAGCCTTCACATAACTCTCCAC
>BGPT01003266.1:13856-24189 GCA_003297045.1 Symbiodinium sp. clade C Y103 | reverse complement strand
TGCTTCAAAAAGAGCGTGACCGCATGTGAAGCTGAAGCTGTCGTTTAAGTTTGAGTTTGGAAAAATTTGTAACAAGTTTTGTCACGACCAGATTTTATTTTATTCCTTTTGCTGAAGCTGTTGTTTGGGGCGGAGTTTGCAGAAGAACGGTTCACTCCTTCCGTTTGTTTTGGGAGCCTTCACATAACTCTCCACNTTTGGGGCGGAGTTTGCAGAAGAACGGTTCACTCCTTCCGTTTGTTTTGGGAGCCTTCACATAACTCTCCACCCCCTTGATAATGTAGTAAGTTAGACCGACCAAGTGCGGTCATATAACTTAAGCATTTTCTCCGTGGGCTACTGGCTTCGTGCACCATTTGGACATTGAGAGCCCTTTAAGATTTTCTTGGTGCAAACGTTGGCTTCACAATTTATTTTCGTTGGATCACAGTTCCTTTTTTGTGGACGTGTCAGTGATTCAAAACTGAAACTTCGATTGCAGTGCCTTTCCGTTCTTCACCGTTTCGATGCTGACAGTGGTTTTGAATTTCTTGCTGCTTGACTACTGGATCCCCCTTGATGTTGACTCGCTTTATTTCTGGTTTACTTTGTGCTGGATGATTCCTATACTTTGACTTGGTGCTGACAGTTGTCAACCTTTGGTTGAGTACCGTTTCGCATCAACTTCCACTGGAGCTGTGGCTTTGAAATTTCAGGTATGGTTGGGGCGTTTCACCTTCCAACTACTGAGTTGGACGCTGGGACTTGCCATGGAGCAGTCTTGGCCACAGATCGACGTAGCAGTCTTGAGTTTCCTGCAGAGAACTTTTCGGACACCGCTTTGCTTAGATGCCGCATTTGATTGCGAAGATCATTGTGTTGATTTGGTCAAACAAGGCTTTCCTGACATGCTTGATGAAACCCTTTTGGATTTAGCTGCGGAGCTTATGAATTGGAAGTTGCTTGAGTCCCGCAATTTCAAACGTGTCCGATTATCAGCGGCGCACACCAGTCTCTGCAGACTGGATTCCCCTGCCTCGACCTCAGTGCAGACTGCTTACAAACGTATTTCTCAGACTAGCCCACTTTTGTTGATTGAGTTGAATTCGAAGAGGAAGCAGTCAAAATACAAGCTCGAAGCCCCGGATGCTAGGGCAAGGCAATTTGATGCAAAGAGACGGAAGTACCCATTGCTCCTGGCACAGGTGATCATGGATGCTGAGTTGCCAGTCTCTTCAATTGTCCGCTCACTTGAGGATCCGAAGTCAGGATGGGTAAGCCTATTTGCACGCAGAGCAAACACTCTCAAGAACAGGTGGAAGGCTTGGCATCCTTTCTCAACCTGGCTGGAGGTGCACCGTGGAAGGAAATTTGCAATTGATGTCAAAGACGTCATTGATTACATGCAGCATCGTGTGGATAAAGTGCCTGAGTCCTTACGTGTGGCATTGGCATTGATTGAGCAGTTGGGTCGGGTACCTGAAGATACCCGCATCTCAGAGCATAGCTTGTGGCGTGGGCATGTCAAGGCTTGGTCCGCTGAATTGGGAGAGCATGCCGAACCACGGAAACCTGCTGAAATGTACACGGTCGCAATTTGGGTGGCCTTAGAACTTACGGTTTGTGGCGATGGGATGCCCAAATTCTTCCGGGCCTTGGCATGGGTTATCCTATGTATGGTCTGGGGTGCCATGAGATGTGACGATATGCAATCTGTCCTTCCACATCGAACCTTGCTTTCGAACTGGTCTGAGACTCATATTAGGGAGATCGAAGACCACAGGTCCCGACAAGATCCAAAAGGAGGTATCAGTCCACATCCTTCGCACTTTGTCGTTGACCGGAGAAGACTGGTTAGGTAATGGATTCGCATTGTGGGACTCTGATGATTTCAAATTTAGGCGAGACTACATGGTCATGCAGCCCAGCCAGTCTTGGGATGGGGTTGTTCAGAAGCTCGTGACACCTTCATGACTTAGCTCCTTGATCTCGAACTTGCTGGCACATTTGAAGACTCCGAAGCATGGGACAATGGGTTGGGAGTTGAGCCAGAACACGCTTCTCCTTCCGGATGGTCTGCAAAAGTTTTTCTCAGGTCATTCACATCACAATTTCATCACCTCAGTAGCTGCTCTGGGATTTAGTCGAGATGAACGAGACTTCCTCAACGCGGTGGTCCATGGGTATGATCGCTGCGGAAGAGTATGTCCGCACTTCACGGCCAGTGGTCTTCAAGATACAGAGGGCAGTCAACCGCTCACTGGTAGAAGGCCGAGATTTGGAATACTTTGAGGACCAGCAGATCAATAGGCTTTGTGCAGCTGCGGAGTCGGAAGGAGCGAACCCCAATCGCATCCGGAAACGTCACTGATGAATAATCTCTCTGGCAGGAACTATTTGGGTGGGACTTTTCCCACGCTGATTGTCGAACCATCAGACCTTCCCTTGCTGGATGAGTTCATCGGTGAAGATGACACAGTCGCAGAACGTGTGGAGCTTATTTCCAGGAAGGAGACTGATGAACAGAAGTTTGAGCATCAGTATTTTGTCACGGTGTCACGTTGTGCTGGCCTCAGAAGACTGCGCATGAAGGGTTGTTTCGCGAAACCTGACCGTTGTTGTGAAACCATATATCTTAGTGTGGTAGCTGCCGAAGATTTTGATGCGATCTGCAAGTCCTGTAGGAAAAGGATGTCTGATGATGCTGGTAGGGAGCCGACGGATTCTTCATCGACGGCCTCCTCGTCTTCCACATGTGTTGAAGAGATCAATGCAGCCGATGAGCTGATGGGCTAGGGCCTCATTTCCATAGCAGTCATGTGCCGAGATGTGGGAATGATGGATTATTTCGACCGTTTGGGGCCTAAAATTGAGCTTCTTCTGGAAGGATCCTATTTGTTTTGGGGTTGGTGGAATCTTGTGGTTTTTCTATGGGGCAAAGTTGCCCAGTGATCGATGGATTATTTTGACCTTCCGATTCCTTCCCAGTTTTCGTTTGCAAGCTTCGGCCTCCATTCCGGGTTGTTCTGACTGCATGCTTGTCTGAAGGACGGATGTTCCCATCCAAGATGGGCGTCTTGAAGGAGAAGTACGGCGACAAGTTACGGGTGGCATCAATGGCGGCGATAGCGAAACCTGATGCCCTCCACGACGGAACACACTCGGTACAGGTCAACCCACACATTGTTTATCAGGGTCAGCNTGTTTTGTTTACAAATGTCAACCCATAGCCATTCGACATGGTTTTGATTTTGTTATCGTACCGCCGCAGTTTGTACGAGGTGGGTAGGTGGGCGCGTCCAATTGTGTTTCCCGATGCCATGCCGTGTGCGTGATTCCCGAGCATTGGAACGAGGAGCAGCAGCCGTAGCAACCAGCATTCATCTCTGTGTATCTCCTGCATCACAATTTTCTGGTGTGATTGCTTTTCTTCAATACACTTTGGTATTCTCAGCTGGATTTATATTTTGTTTGTGGTGGCTGCTCAGTTTTGAATGGACGCAGTGATCATTTGGTCTCCTCGCCGTTTTCATGTCCATCCAGTGACTCATTTCATCTTATTTTGGTACACTCCACACCACTATTTGATTTGGTCATTTTTACACCCTGTGGACCACCTTCAGCTGTCTCGCCTTCAATATTCAGCGTGGTTTGGGTTCGTGGACAACGTCCAAGCACTGACCAACTTCCCAGCTGTTTCCACGGATTCTTCGTCCACCTCCTGGTTTTCTGATTCAAATGATGAAAAGGGGGAATGAAACAGAACTGTGTGCATCTTTGAGGGGTGATATCAACCGGAGTATTGTCAATGAGTCTCATGCGAAGAGAATCAAAATGCCCTGGGAAGAACATCCTTTTTGCGCAATTTTCAAACCTGCATCATTTTTGCAACCTACCATTTCTTTCGATGCTGGGTGCGTTAGAATGTTTGATAGAGAAAATTCATCCGATGCGCCAACCATGTCTCGAACAGCTGTGGATGGATCCACGCTGGGTAAGCATGCTTCTCAAAGGAGGTTGCTGGTGGCCAAGATCCTAACTCAGGACGATATGAGACATCGGAGTTTGCTGCTGTTCAGGATGATGATTGAGTCCAACCACAGAGCCACAGACCTTGGCTTACAGCTGGCGTTTTGCAAGTCGAATAGCCAAGATGAGTTGTACGGGTCAACCCTCGAAGACACATTTGCGTCTAAGAGCAGTGCAACGTTGTACAAGCGGTCAAGGTCTATGTGGCAGTATTTTATCTGGCTCAAATCGGTTCGAAAGCTCCAGGGCATTGAATTCACGGAAGAGCTTGTTTATGGGTATTTGGTGCAAGCAAAGAAAGATGGCAAAGCTCCAACACATGGCTCAGCTTTTGTTCAATGTCTGAACTTTGTTCATGCCACGTGTACCATGACATCATTCAACCCGTCCCATCTGTCAGGCCGAATCAAGGGTGCTACGAAGTCGATGCTGGAAAACAAAAGGCCTCTTCAGCAGGCCCGGGCTTTATACCGAGGAGAAGTCCAGGCCCTGGAGGACTATGCTCTTGACATCAAATCTCACCCTCGTGTAAGAATCATTGCAGGTTATTTGCTATTCTGCTTGATGGCATGCTGTCGTTTTTCAGACCCAATGTATGCATCGGATTGGCAAATATCAGAGTCTGGATCTATTGTCCTGATCGAGGCCAAGACCAGGGTGCATAAGACTGCTCATGTGCACAATCGGCAGTCGGTGTTTCTCCCTTTGGTTGGGTTGGGGCGAATCTTCAAAACTGAGAGTTGGGCCCAATGTTGGATGCAACTTAGGGCCGATCATCTCCCTCAAGCTCATTCGTTTGTGCTGCCTTCTTTTTCAGAGCAGACCTCGGAATGGATTATGGATTGGTCGGGCCATGATTGCATCAGAGGGCTCACTGTGGTTGAGAGATGTCATCTCATGCTACCGAAGGACTGGTTCGACTTTGACCACCCACGGACTCAAAGCTACTTTGTTGACTTGGGTCACAATCAGCAACACACTGAGTTTCGATCAGCGGAGAGCCTTGGGTCACCACGTCGATCCAGGAAGCAAAGCACCCTTCACTTACAGCAGGGATAACGCTGTCAACCTGCAGGTGCCTATTGCCCTGATGTTCAAGCGATTGGCAAGCGGAAGTTTTGATCCCGATTTACCTAGGGCTGCTCAGGTTGACATGCAGTTGACAGATCTCCTTCGCGAGGTCGGGGCCCACGATGCAGCGTTTGTTGTCGGGCCTCAGAATGTCGTCGTGGACACTGACATTTGGAGTGACTGCACCGATGTCGATAATGCAAACGACATTGAAGATGACGCGGAGGTGGCTGACATGGATGAAGTAAACACCGATGCCGATAAAGCGGCCGGCCTTGTCACACAACACAAAGCCAGCAGGGTATTACATTTTGTATCAACTCCTTCCAAACTG
Organism: Symbiodinium sp. clade C Y103; assembly: GCA_003297045.1. NCBI lineage: Eukaryota > Dinophyceae > Suessiales > Symbiodiniaceae > Cladocopium > Cladocopium sp. clade C. Next base: position 18,776 of record BGPT01003266.1, on the reverse strand, counting down.
GTGTGTGGTCGGCAATATTCCTCTGCATACTGCCTCCTGGAAGAGGACTTGGTTGTGAAGTGGCCGTTCTGCCGGCAGTGTCGCAAATCCGGCGGAGAAGATCTTGTGGCGCAGGTCTGTCAAGAGACTTAGCCCGGAGCTTATGAAAAGCTGCTTGCGTTATTGTTATTCAGTGTTTTTTTCAATTGAGTTCTACTTTGAGCTGGACCTTTGGAAGAATTTCAATCGGTTTGTTGTCTTCAGACTGCTTTATGCATAGTAACTAACCTTATAATGTTTGAGCAGTTCGATGCATTGTCCGAACACCTGTGTTGTAGTTCGCAGGATTGTGAAACATTGTCGGTTTCAGATGGTGATTGATCGCCGTCATTGTCTGCTGCTTCAGCTCAGCAAAGAATTGTTCAGGAGAGTCCACTCTCATTGTCACCACGGCATCCCTCCCAGATTGTTTGTACTTTTTGGACAAATCAACTTCCTCAGAAAGTCTACTGTTAGGGAAGGTCAGCTCCCTGCACCTTTGTCCATTAACATCATGAAGACTAACCATGAAGCCTTACATATGATAACTGATAGGGGGCACAGCTCTCACTGAAGCTGAACTGGCGTCATTCAGACGTCTATACTATGAAGCGCACACCTTAGCCATGGGTGACTTACGGTCTCGCCTTGAACGCAAAGATGGTGAGGCTCCAAGGAAGATTCCAATGGCAGAAAGATCTCAAATGCTGGATTTGTTGAAGCAGGATTTGCCAGGCATCACCATCGATCTTCAGCTGGAGCCTGCCCACAAACTGGTGGATTTGGTGAAACAGCAAGTGGAAGATAATTGTATCCGATACATTGCATTGAAAGAATGCCTCAGCCGATCTTCAGAGCTTCTCAACCATAAGCATGAATCAGCAGTCGAATTGTCAGGCGATGGAACTTTGCGCCTGACGAAGAAGCAGAAAGAGCTGCATGCTGATGTCCAAGGTGATTTGAAGCTGAAGATGGCATTTCAGAGACGAGCACTCGCCTACCACATGGCAGGTGCTTCATCTTTCTTGGTACAAGACAAAATCATTTCATCCTGGTTCGCCCTGCTCACTAAGGAGCCTGCCTCAGGATATCGATCCGTTTCGCTGCAGCAGCTGGTCCTAGCAGATCAAGAATTGTGGCTCCAAGCAGCCCAAGAGGTCAGGGGCAAAAACCTTCAAGCAACCCCCAAGCCTTTAGATGAAGTGCTTCAAAGTTTGCAGCAATCAGCCGAGGTCCGATATCATTTGCTACCGTTGCCTGCTGGCTCCAAAGACCAGCCCAAGCGATCCGAGGAGAATCCAAGAAAGAAGCCAAAGCCAGGACCTTCAAACTCCCGAAACAAAGGTTCCAATAAGGGGTCAGGCAAAGGGCAAATCAACCTGCCCAGCAATTGTGTTGCGACAACCCCTTCCGGGTCCAGAATTTGCTTTCAGTATAGTCGTGATCGTTGCAACTTGCAGTCAGCCGACAAGTGCCATAGAGGACTCCACGTTTGCTGGAAGCAAGGGTGCCATGGGAAGCACTCACACATGTCATGCACCCACTCGTGACCTCCAGGCCCTTCGGAGACTCTAAGCTCCGTGCAGGGCCCATCAGCTGCATGCCAAGAATTAGCTTTTGGAGAATTTTCTTTCGTGTTGCCATGTTCCTTAAGTGCCTTAAGACCAGTAAACTTTTCATGCCCTAGTGAACAGCTGTTGTGCGTGGAGCTTTTTGCAGGAACAGCAACATTGTCCAGGTCGTTGAAGGACTGCCACTTCTCCGTTTTGCCTGTGGATCTTACTTCCGGACGGAAACCTAAGGTCCACCTTTTGGAGTTGGATTTAACTAAGACCAGCGATCAATGCATCAATCAGTCATCCTTCATGCGCTGTGTTTTGCCACTGTTTGTTCGGGTCACGCTGCCCCACCATGCGGCGCATCGTCGAGAGCCAGGGACAAGCCACTCCCAAGCCATATGCAGCATGTGCATTCTCCCCCTTTGCGATCCGAGGACCGACCTCTAGGCCTACCAGACTTGAACCCCAAGGACCATGCTAGAGTGACCAGTGCCAACCACTTGTATGCATTCACAGCCTTGGCAGTCTTAATTCTAGCCCTGCGCCAAGCCATTGTTAGTGTTGAAAATCCCAGTCGCTCATACTTTTGGTTGGTTATGCTGAGTCTCTGTGACAGCAACCAGCAATTCTCAAATATTTGGCACTCATGTGCATTTCCAAGCATGCGCACATGGAGGCACCAGAGAGACTTGGAAATGCTGGCGATCCACACCTTTTGTTTTTGACATGTACACGAGTCATTCAAGCCCAACTTAAACAGCCGAGGTCGTCCCGTGTTTCCTACTCAGCAGGAAGCAGCATATCCACCCGAGTTATGCCACAAACATGCTTTAGCCTTAACAGCAGCTTGCCAGGAAAGAGGCGCCCGATTTCCCACATCCGCTTTTTGCCTTCAAGGCACCCTGGCAGAACGGTCAGCGCCCACAAAGCAGGGTTTGCGAGCACTGCCTCCCCTTGTTTCAGAATATGCTTTGGTCACAGATCAGCATCCCAATCATCAACTGTTGAAACAGCTGACCAAGATGCCGTCTTTTGTTGAAAAAGGGGAATATAAGCCGCACATGCATAAGAAGGCTCGAACTCATGACCCCAAAATGACCGAGGTAGCCATTTTGCAAAAGGATCCCATTAAAATATTTGGTGTCTTTCGGGAGCCTCAAGTGTTTGTTCAAGCTTCCCTCACAGCGGACATCCAATCGACTATGCATTCCCATTGCCAGATGCGCTGCTCGAAGCGATAGCTAAAGTTATTTCCGATGGTCCGAAGCTCACTGAAGTCCGAAGGAAACTGGCCCTTAAGAAGTTGCAGACCAGGGCCATCAAGTTGGCAGGGCAAGAGTCAGTTTTACACTCAAAGCTAGATCCCAAAATCGCTAGAGTGGTTGAAGGGAAAAATCTTTTGCTTTGGAAAGAGCTCCTGGATGAAACCAGTTATGATGACGCTGGCCTCTTCGATGAGTTTTGCCAGGGATTCAAAGTTACCGGCCCGGCCACTCATTCCAATGAATTTCCCCATGGGTTCCAGCCATCCCTTCGCTCAGTTGAAGACCTGAAGCAAAATTCGATCTGGCTCAAGCGGAGGGCGATTGGCAAATGTCGAACTTCAGGCATCCCTGAGATGGACTTGACAGTTTGGAGCAAAACTCTGAAGGAAAGGGACTGCGGTTGGATTTGTGGGCCATTTTCTGAAGCCGAAATTGACAACCAGCTAGGCCACCCAAACTGGCTGGCCACTCGCCGCTTCGGACTGCAACAGCCGAATAAGGTGAGACTAATCGACGACTGCTTGTCCTCAGGAGTGAACTCTGCTTTTTCAGGGACCAACAAACTAACTCTGATGGGCATTGATGCTTTAGCCTCCTTGGTTCTGTGCGCCATGGACTGTGTCTCCAACACCAAGAAATTTAACCTAATGACTTCGAATGGTGGCACTTTGAGTGTTGCTCCAAGCCCCCACTGGAAAGGCTGCCTTCACCTGATGGGTCGAACCGTTGACTTGGAATCGGCCTACAAGCAGGTAGCTGCCTCTAGAGGAGGATTTGGCTAAAATAATTGTGGTCTGTAACCCCGAGTCTCATAGCCCAGCTTTCTTCATGACCACGGCTTTGATGTTTGGAGCCACCTCAAGTGTCTACAGCTTCAACCGGGTAAGTAAGTCCATTTGGCACATTGCCTGCAAGCTCTTCAACCAGTGGTGCGTCAACTACTATGATGACTATCCTTGCCTTGATCCGCACCAACTCGTCGATAGTGGAGCAGCATCTTTTGAAGGCCTTCTTGAGGCATTGGGGTGGAAGTTTGACAAGGATGGCCCGAAAGCTACTCGCTATTGCCAAGTCTTCGACGTTCTAGGGACAAGGGTCGACCTTTCACAAACTTCGTCCGGAAGCCTGACCCTTGAGAACAAGCCCACCAGAGCAGACCGCCTGCTAGAGCTCGTGGCCTCGACCCTAAGGGAAGGTAAAGTAAACCCGTCACTTGCCGCCACCATGCACGGCCAACTCAACTTTGTCCAGAGTTTTTATTCGATATGTAATTTGAAGCCGGCCATGATGGTCCTCTCCGACATAGCCAACTCTGGATGGAAGAATCATCACAAAAAGCTGTGGGCCGCTGCTTCCACTTATTTAGTCTTTGCCCTAAGACATTCCCCTCCCAGGACCTTAACTCTTCGAGATGAGAAGCAACCCGTTTTGATTTTCTCAGATGGAGCATGGGAACCCGAGAACTCAATCAAGGCGGGTGCGGGCATTGTTTTCATTGACCCAGTGCAAAGGCTTCGCCTAGTGCGCGAAGTGGAAGTTGACCAGCGCCTCTTGGATAAATGGTTGGGAATAGGTAAAGTCCAGCTCATCACAGAGTTGGAACTCCTGCCTGTGCTTGTTGGCATGGCCCACTACAATGGAGAGATTCGCGGCAGGCGGGTTCTTTGGTTTGTAGATAACAATTCGGTAAGGGACATGCTCTCCAAGGGCTCCTCTCCCATGATCCAACTCTTTACCATGTTGCTGGAGGTGGGTCGCCTCATCCATCAATCACACACCATGGTATGGTATAGCAGAGTCCCCTCAAAAAGCAACGTGGCCGATTTTCCGTCCAGGCAGCAACCCGAACAAGCTGCACAGCTAATAGGAGGCGTCGTCGGCCCTAAGCTAAGTTTGAAGGAAGACCTGGTCGAGCTGTGTATCAACCCTGACTCCTTTTTCGATTTGATGAAGCACTCCGTCAAATGATACTTGGAAAAGGGGGTATTGTGCTGCATTGTTGTGCAAACGTCTGGGTGTGTCTCTGACACATTGTTGTTTTGCGCCAAAGCAAAACATTGTTGAAATTGTCTTGCCAG
>BGPT01003266.1:900-13802 GCA_003297045.1 Symbiodinium sp. clade C Y103 | reverse complement strand
ACGCCAAAAAGAAAATATTAATAAAGTCCGCCGGGCTCAGGTGATGTCATTTCCAGAATGCAGTTTATATGAAATTATTGGATATTGTTTGAATTGTGATTAAGGCCGGAATTATATTTTACGGCTAATATATAATAATGTTTGAGGAAGTCTTGCAGAAGTTGTTTGACAGAATTTGCTACAAAGATGAAAGCGTTCAACAAAGTTGAGAGCGCAATCTTTTAAGCAAACAGCGAACGCGTTCTGTGTTGTGCATGTTTGTNNCAAACTTACAATTGTCCACTGTTTATCAGTTACAAATTTGAAAATTGTTTTGTTTACAAATGTCAACCCATAGCCATTCGACATGGTTTTGATTTTGTTATCGTACCGCCGCAGTTTGTACGAGGTGGGTAGGTGGGTGCGTCCAATTGTGTTTCACCCGCCCTCCCGACCCCTCCCGCACCCCACGTTTACGTGCACATACGTATTTCTGTGGAATATTGCGCTGCGGGGGGGTATTGTGCTGCATTGTTGTGCAAACGTCTGGGTGTGTCTCTGACACATTGTTGTTTTGCGCCAAAGCAAAACATTGTTGAAATTGTCTTGCCAGNGGGGGTATTGTGCTGCATTGTTGTGCAAACGTCTGGGTGTGTCTCTGACACATTGTTGTTTTGCGCCAAAGCAAAACATTGTTGAAATTGTCTTGCCAGACAATTGTTTGCAGCCTCGCGTTGATACCCTTTGACCTATGGTCGACCTTCAAATAATTGAACGCCAAAAAGAAAATATTAATAAAGTCCGCCGGGCTCAGGTGATGTCATTTCCAGAATGCAGTTTATATGAAATTATTGGATATTGTTTGAATTGTGANACGCCAAAAAGAAAATATTAATAAAGTCCGCCGGGCTCAGGTGATGTCATTTCCAGAATGCAGTTTATATGAAATTATTGGATATTGTTTGAATTGTGAAGGCCGGAATTATATTTTACGGCTAATATATAATGTTTGAGGAAGTCTTGCAGAAGTTTGACAGAATTTGCTACAAAGATGAAAGCGTTCAACAAAGTTGAGAGCGCAATCTTTTAAGCAAACAGCGAACGCGTTCTGTGTTGTGCATGTTTGTNGTTTGACAGAATTTGCTACAAAGATGAAAGCGTTCAACAAAGTTGAGAGCGCAATCTTTTAAGCAAACAGCGAACGCGTTCTGTGTTGTGCATGTTTGTTGACTGTCAGAAAAATTGTTTGAAAAGTCTCTATTAGATGAGACATGTCTAAAGTAAAACCTTGCGTGCGCAAACTTACAATTGTCCACTGTTTATCAGTTACAAATTTGAAAATTGTTTTGTTTACAAATGTCAACCCATAGCCATTCGACATGGTTTTGATTTTGTTNCAAACTTACAATTGTCCACTGTTTATCAGTTACAAATTTGAAAATTGTTTTGTTTACAAATGTCAACCCATAGCCATTCGACATGGTTTTGATTTTGTTTGTTTGTATTGTGAATTGTTTGAAAGCGTTCAAAGTTGCACAAAGTGGGTGCGTCCAATTTGTCGTCAGGTCGGCACCATTTTGTGTCAGATATCCGTGCACACCTTGTGATACGTGAGGCTGGGGATTTGTTGCCAGGCCTCCTCCCATGGCCTCCCATAACACTGTTTTGGTTAACACCACTGGCACATTCGGCATTTCCAGTGCAGCCTGGTGGGCTAAGCTTTCTGGCTTGATCGGTCGATTCGTCTTGCACATCATGCGCACACTTTGGATTATTCATATGATTTACGTTGATGACCTTCATGGGGCCTTTGTTGGGTAGCGCAAGTTCCGCAACCTCTGGATGTGGCTCCTGGCATATGAGCTCGTCGGGGTCCCCTTCGGTTATCACAAGTTTAAAGGTGGTTATTCCTCAGATTTCGTGGGTTTCCACCTTCGGTACGACCTTGGCGAAGTTGGCATTTCTGAACGCAGAGGCAACTGGCTACTGGAGTGGATTGACAATGCAGAGAAAGATGGTTTCTTAGTGGTGGCGAGATCCTTCAGCGAATTCCTGCATCGCTTGCTTTTCGTATCACAGCTGCTGGTGTGGTTAAAGGCACATCTTTCGCCTCTGTATGCTTGGGCCGCAGTGGTTTCCCCAAACACAGTTGGACGGTTACCGGAGACTGTAATTCTGGCGGTCAAATACATACGGCACGAACTGTCCCTGGAATCTTACATGGTATCGGCCACCCGTCCCACGGTTTTCAATCAAGAGGTTTTCAGAAAGGACGCAAAATGCACTGAGGGCTTTGTGGTTTTGGGTGGATGGGCTCTTTCCTCGTGCAAGTGGTTTTCAATCAAGCTGTTTCCACACCAGGTCCCCTTCTTATTTAATGCTGGAAAGGGGGCCATGTGGGCATCCACGTGTGCCGAATTGCTCGCCGCATTATTTGCTCTGCATGCGTTTGGCTGGATACAGACATCCCGCCCCCGGAAGACGATTCCAGTTATCTTGGAGGCGGGCACGGACAACAGGGCGAATGACGCTCTATCAGCAAAGCGCTCCACCACTAAGTGGCCCCTGATCGGCATAAATATGCAGCTCTCTTCGGCTCTGGCGAAATCACGCTTGGCATTGGACCTTCGCTGGAGGCCCAGGGATGAGAACAAACGAGAACTTCGATGGTTTCGACGTTGACGTGTGGAGATGGCCTTTGAGGACGTGGACTTGTCCTTGCTCTCTTCACTTCAGCACACGTGGGAAGACTTTCAGAAGTGCAAGGAGGCAGCGCAGCAATCGTCGTCTTCAAGGGCTGCTGCGGGTGTGAAGAGGAAACGGAACTTTGAAAGGACAGCTTGGTAAATTTCCCCCACCGTCAATCTTCTGAAGATGGGGCATTTGGATTTCTGGTGGATGAAATTTCCTTCATCCAGGCTACGTTGATATGATTTGTGACGACAATTTTTGGCTTGACAACGCTTGGTACAATTTCGGTGAGGCTCGTTGCAGTGGCCCCTTTTCCTTCAGGGCTCTTGGCCTAGACGTTCAGGTGTGACGAGGACAGCGCAGTACTGATCCATCTCCCAATGAAAAAGGGCGCTGCAGTGCGCTGTCCGTTTCTGAATGCACATGTCCATTTTTCTGCAGTGTTTTAATTCCACACATATTGGCCTTTCTCATTTTGCTTGATTTGGGATTTTACTCATTTGGCCTACGCGGCCCACTCACAATCGCGCCCACCTTCGGTCCTACATCCCCCCAACACACTACTTAGTGTAGGAGAAGTCTTTAAAAAGGAGATTTACATTCTCCTTCATAAGGAGGAGATCCTTATTTTTATAGCCCTGAAACATTTGCCCGGTTCTTGGAGAAAGGAAATAATATATTTATTCCTTTTCTTGCCGTCGTTTATTTCTGTTGATGACATTTTATCATCCTGTTCCTGTTTATTTGATGTGACATATGATATTGCCGTGTTCTGAAAGCGTTTTCGGCGAAAATCGAAGGAAGTCTCAAAGACTCCTGTTTCACTTCGACCAAAGGACATTAACTTTCACGGACCATCAGCATTCTTTTCACGACCATTCTCTGGATGGCTGTTTAAAACTTCAACTTTATAGAGCAAACCAAAGATTGGTTTGGACCAAGGAAATAATCCAGCAGATGAAAAGGAATTTAATATTAAGAGTGGAGAGGGAGATGATGCAAATGAATACATACTTAATTGTCTACGCGTTTCCGCGTTTTATTATATGTATATTCACATATGCGATATGCACGTTAACGCGTTAGACAAATGAAAGTCCTTGTAGAACGAGGGCGTTCATGAAATAATAGCCTTGTCTCATGGTTCCAGCGAAGGTTTCGAAGAGTTTCCATAAGGCTCCGATGCTGTCTTTTGGTTCCATAGAGTTGACCTTCCAAATCTCAGTGTGAAACTTCTCAAGTGCTGTTGTTTGACCCGTAAAACTCTATGCGAGTCGTTGGTTTTGTTTCTGCGTTTCAACAAACCAACAACTAAAACGCTGACCTTTTCTCATGTACAGTTCCACGGATGTTGAGACATGGCTTTGTTTCACAAGTTCATTTAACATCAAATCACTTTCATTGTATACCTCCCGCTTTTTAACATCAAGGGAGGGTGTGGTGAGTTCAACATGTTTTTCAACACAACATGCTTTCGGCCCACCCATGTCATTTTCCCATCCCTTAAGGGGGTCTCTAACTCCGTGCCAACGTTGTACAACAAAACACTTTGTGCCCCAGCGGTCGGACAAAAAGGAGTGTGCTTTCCGTCTCCGATCATTCTGATAAGCTGTTAGTTTTAAATTTTTACCATGGCCAGGTTGTTCCTGCGAAAATTTCGGCGTCTTCCAGTTGGTGCAAAACCGCTCTCTTTTGTCGCGAAAATTATAACAACATACTCTAGCATATGTTGTACATAGATAGCATACTTATGGAAAGGGAATCTAGAGACCATCAGTGCTATGAGATTGTCTGAGAGAGGGAAGCGCCCATTATGACGACGACGGAGTTCTGCAACGATTGCATCTGGAATCTCCGTGGCAGCAACAGCGCGCCTGCGGCTGGCAAGTTTCTGAGCATTTCTCTCTGCTCATCTGTGAGCAACGCGGGAAAATCTGCATCATCGATTGGCACGATCACCGTGATATCGGCAAGACCGGCCCATGCTTGTGTTACACGTTTCACAGCAACTTCGAATCTACGAATCCACTGGACAAATTCTTGGTTTCCTCAGTATTGTCTAAACAGTTGAAGGAATCTCAACAGGAAGACATGGTTTACACCCTTCACGTAGAATGGCCTAAGCACGTCCTTGAAGTGTGCAACACCTAGATCTGGGTCTCTTAATGTCTCGTTATTCAGCATGTTTTTGCAGAACGCTGCAGATCCGACGAGGGCATTTTTGAGGCTAGGTCCGTGCTTTTCTGCAGGAAGTGTGGTGATGGACAACCAGTCGAACCAAGATGTCGTTCCATCAGATGATGGTGGGACTTTTCGGGCCATACGAACTGCGTGTGACATGTCACTGCCCTGTGCCGGATAGACACTTTCTGGTTCTTGGGCAACCGTCATCTGAGTCCATGGAAATGATTTGGGACTGGGTTCCCCAACTATTGGACTCAAAGGGACACTGAATCTACGCCCTAAGTGACAGCTTGCGGGCTAGTTCTAAATGGAGTTCAGACGACAACAAATGTTCGCAAGTACCCTACAGTATCTGCGACAGCTGAATTGGTCAAGAGTGTGAGCGACAGCGAACGTTCTAGTTTTGCGCGACTCGGCTGTGCTAGTCCTCAGTCTTGAGCCATGCGTGAAACCATGAACATGTGAAACAGCATGTTGTGTTAAACAGTTAAGACTTAACTACGGACATGAGCATTGCATAGGCACATGAACAACAAGTAACCCCGAAAAAAAAGGGGGAAAACAAAACACAGGGGGGAGGGGGCAAAAATCCGCGCAGAGGAGACTTTGAGTGCGTGTATATGAATTGGAAGCAATGGCACCATCTCAGCACAGGACGTCGCGAGAAACACGCCGGCATAGGCCGCCGGATTTGTCTTTGTCAGGGCCCTATTGAATTTTAATGTGAAACATGTCGTCAAACTTGTTTACGCCATAAATTTCCATTTGAATGAACGATCCGGCTTTGCCGGGACTGTTTCTTTCCCATATTTTGCCACGTGCCCGAAAATGGGTTTTGGGGTTTTCATTTTAAAATTTTGGGCGCCCTTGTCCTCCAATGGGCACTTTTATGTGAATATAACCCGCGAAGGTTTGCTGCAAAAAAAAAATGCATTTTCTGTGCGTAGATTCTTTGCAAGATTGCATGGGAAAATTGTAGGCAAAAATTGATTGTAAAAAAATCATGTGACCATTCTTTGTCCATGTGTGTGTGTTGTCACAATATATCATATACGTGAATTGTTGGATGTGCAAGCACCCCAGCGTATCACGTGTGCAAACATGTAAATATCATTGTGGCAAAATTGCATGTGATGGGTCTATGTGAACCAATGTGTGTGAATATTTTGTTTCAAAACATGTGAATATGTTTATGTGAGGGGTCTGTGTAAAGATTGTAAGCAAAACGTTTCTGTGAATATATTGGTAAAGTACGCGGATTCAATGCATGATTTGTGACTTTCCAGAGCAATCTTTGCATCATCTAGGCTTAATTTTTGCACAATTTGTGCAGAACTTTTCATTATCGCATCACGTTTGATTGTTGCATCTTCACATACAAACTTTCTGTGCAGAATCTGGACACAAACTTTGAGTAATTAATTACGAAAAGTAATCAAAATACAGCAGTCAAGTGAAGACACTTTGTAAAGATGATTGATAGAATGTGCTGTAAGTTTGTTGTGTGCAAGGTTTTGATTCAAAATTTTATGCACACGTTATCTTCAAGGAATAATTAGGAATGAAACCGATATTCATGCATCAGTGGTCAGTTCGATGAATTTTAAAATGAAATCCACGGATTGCCATTTTGTTTGGCTGCAAGGCTCTTTTTCAGGGATAAGTAGACTGCGCCATGGTGCACCCTGGCGATGTGGTGTTTCTGGCCTGCAAGAGCAAGACAGATACAAGAGTGAGAATCAGAGGTACTGCGGTGGAAGTAGAAGGAGGCAACGTGACAGTGGCTTTTAGTGCTGAGTTGGCTAGTGCTATTCAGAACGCTGCGGTGTACGAAAAGGAAGGTGAAACGGCTTTGGGTTTCATCAAGGTGCCGGCGGAAGCTACTAGTTCTGCAGTGCCAGCAGGGTGGGGCTCGAAGGTGGGTGGCAAGGCGCCTTCCTTTGAAGCCAGCCTGGCAGCATGGGATTCTCTCTCACGACAGGTGGGGCTAGAAAGCAGCGAGGCCGAGGTTGTAGCCGAAGAGGTGCATGGCAAGAAGACAAAGAAGTCAAATGCCGAGGGGCCTTTGAAGGCCAGCTTGGAAGCCGAGCTCATGAAGATGGGTCAGGAGATGTGGGATGTCAGCGAGGAGGACGAGTCGTCTTCAGAAGACGGTTCCCCAGGAGCTGCAGCGTCCTCGAAGCATCTGGCGCCAGGAGCCAGAAGCAGGCGCAGCAAGAAGAAAGACAAAAAGCGAGAAAAGGCGGAAAAGGGCGACCTGTTTCAGGAGGTGCTGCTGAAGGGAATGTCCAGTGGACAGTCTCCAGCGGACCTGATGCCGATGGCCATGATGGCTTTCATGATGAACCAGCAGCAGGCGAAGAGGCGAGAGGGCAAGAAGTCTCGACGCAGCCGCGACAGCTCCCTTGGTGGTTCAAGCTCAGAGAGTTCAAGCGGAGACAGTTCAGACCACGAGGCAGGCATGAAGGCGGTGACCACCCTGCATCGATTGCACCGCCGCATACGGCGGCGGCCCAAGAAGATCATTCACGAGTTCGAGAAGTCCTTGCGGGCGGAGATGGGAGTGATCGAAGGGCAGCCATGGTCTGTGAAAGACTGGCTCAAACGCCAGCCATGGGGCAAGTTCAAGGGCTTGTACAGGGCTTCAGTGATGGATGCCGAAGCCTACGAGCTAGCTCGCGCAGGAGACGCCAGCGGATGCGCGGCGCAGTTGGCTCAGAACATGAAGAGCAAGTTGCAGAGCGTGCTTCAACAAGGCGACTGGGAAACGGCCTGGCTTTTGACGGGCATAGAGGATCCTCTGACCAGAAAGGAGTGGGCAGGGTCGAAAAGCGAGATGGCAGTGATTTCAAATTACATAAGTTCTCTTCACAAGCTCAGGAAAAAGGTGAAGGAGGCGAAGGACTCCAAGGACGAGGAGAACGAGTAGATCCCTTGCATGGTAGCTCCTGGACCCGTGGAATTTTTCCCTGGGAGCGTGGTATGAATTCGAGATTTAGCAGATACTATACATGGCTTTGTCGCACCCAAGGTGCCTTGCCGGAACGGTCTGGCAACGAAGTGCCACTCTTTCCTTGTGCTCTCCCTTACCCTGAGGTTCTTGCTGAAGGGGATGGAGCAATCGAGGCCATGCCGGACACGCAGGTTTGGGCCAAGTCTTTTCTGAATTGCTGGATTGGTTGGTCGAACTATGTGGTGCTTGGTTGTCCTGATTGCCCTGGGGCAGCTGAAGAGCCGCAGGTAAGCTATCGGAGCATGATGGAGGCTCGGACCTTCTCCGACCGCTTGCTGGGCGAGGTGGAAGAATTCATGGACATGTCTTTTTGCGCTGGTGATGTGAAGTGTGATGGAAGTCGCAGTGCCTTGGAAGAGGCGTTGGCTGCCGTCGCTGACCAGCATGCATGCTATACAGCGGGCCTTTTCCCGAGCGATGTGGATCAGAAGGTCTGCGCTGCCATTCCGGTGATTGCAGATCGTGTGGCTATCCCTCAAGTGGCTGGAACTGTGAACCCAGTGGATTGCTTGCCTGCAGAACGTGCTGAGGTCTTCACCAACTTAGCAGAGCTGCGAATGCCGGAGCAATACTGGCGTGAATTTGGTCCAGCGTGTCACCAAGTTTCGAAGGAGGAGGAGTCAGGGTTGATTGAAAGACTTTTAAGAAGTAAGATGGTCACCCTGATCCCTGAAAGCTCATTGCCCCGTAGGAATGATGGTAGGCTAATGACAGGTGGTTTTTTCTGTGTGAAAAAGAACTCAGAAGAAGACAGGCTCATTTTTGACAGACGCCCTGAGAATGCAACTATGCGCCGTTTGCATTGGGCCGAGCTTCCATCGGCCGCCTGCTTGACCAGAATGCGTTTGAAGGACAATGAATTTCTTCGTGGATCCGGAGATGATTTGCGGAATTATTACTATGCTTTGTCTCTGCCACCAGGATGGGAGCGGTTTAACAGCGTAGGTCGCCGAGTAGATCCAAAGCTGGTCAAAGCTTGGGGAGGAGATCCTAGCATACCTCACAGAGCTGCCATGAGAGTTTTGGGTATGGGTGATACTAATGCATGCGACATAGCTCAAGCGGTGCATGAACACATTTTGGAAAGGGCGGGTTTGCTAGGACCTGATACCCGGATGGTCTATGGCAAGAATGTCCCTCAGGGCCCACTGGTGGATGGAGCGTATTTGGATGACTTGCTCATTGTCCATCGAGTTGAAACTCCCGATCCCATACCCTTAGATGGCTCCTATGAGCCCCCGGCCGTGCAGGACCATGACCTGGATATGGTGGCTACGGCAGCGGCGGAACAAGCTTATAAGGAGGCGGGCCTGGCCCGTGCAGAGCACAAGAGCTTTAGGGGAGAGGTGAACTCCAAAGCTTGGGGAGCTCAAGTAGACGGAGTAAAGGGGGTTGTTGGGGCTCCAATGTCAATGCGGCGGCAGATTGTTTGGTTGCTTATCAAAGTGATTGGAGCTGGCAAATGCACTAAAGGTATTTTACAACGCTTGCTGGGGTATGTCTGTTTCATTTTTCTGTTCAGACGTGAATTTTTTGGGCTGCAACATCATGTGTATAAGTTTGTAGAAGATATGCCATCTCATGGAGTTTGTAGACTACCTGCTTACATTGTGGATGAGCTACGATCGTTACTATTGCATATACCTCTGGCTAGCTGGAAGATGAGAAGAGCCTTCACAGAGACAGTACTGGCCACAGATGCAACCCCTACATCTGGAGGCGCGGTGCGAGCTCCGATGTCTTCGGATCTGGGTGCGGAATTTTGGAAGCATGCGGAAGTGAAGGGAGAAGCTGTGAGGTTGGATCGTAGTGATCTAGGTGAGTTATGGAATCAGGGCAAGATGCCAAGGGAGCCTTCCTTGATGGCCAGCATGGCAGCTGAATCTTTGGATTGGAGTGTGCAATCAAGTTCTTCTTTTTGTCAGACTTCTCATATCAACTTACAAGAATGCAGGGCCTTGAAGAAAGAAGTGATGAAAATGTGCTCCAGTCCGGACAGTTTTGGAAAAATCCAAGTTTGTCTCAGCGACTCCAGAGTGGTGTGTGGTGCGGTCACAAAGGGAAGGAGCAGCAGTTTTAAGCTGAATGGAATTTTGCGAAGCATGATACCATTTCTGACGTTGGCGAACGTTGTTTTATGCTTGCTGTGGATTCAGACAGATTGCAATCCTGCAGATTTCCCATCAAGATTCAAACCTCTACCGCCCCCGCGGATGCCGCCGTCCTGGCTGCGGACTTTGGGTGTTGGAGGAGGGCTACGTGCTGGGCTGGAGGTTTTTGCTGGATCTGCGAGGTTGACGCGAGCGTGCTTGGAGCTTGGCTTGGACATGTTAGATCCTGTGGATATTGTTTGGGGGGCGGATGCAATGGATGGTTGGATTGATGGTGGGATCCTAAGCCGGTTTATTGGATGGCTTTGGCTTGCTCCTCCTTGCTCTACATTTAGTGCGTTGCGAAATCTTGATCACGGAGGGCCCCTGCGTCCAAAAGGTTCTCCGGAAGGTGATGAAAGGGTTCCTGAGGTGAATAAGGGGAACATGTTATGGAGGCGCGCGTTACAACTGGCTTGGCTGGCATGGTCTTTGGGCATCCCTTTCTTTTTGGAGCATCCTGCAGGAAGTAAAGCATGGCTATTGAAGGAGACCCAGAGGTTGATGTGTGCAGCAGGTGTGTGTTGTTTTCGCGTGGATTGGTGTGCTTATGGTGATGAACGAGAAGGTGACCCCAACAAGAAACCAACTCGAATCCTCTGTTCAGCGCCTTGCTTGGGTTCTATGATTCGTGTATGTCCAGGTGATCACGCGCATGGTAAACCGTTGAGAGGCTCAAGAGCAAAGGAGGCCAGCGCATACCCATGGGAGTTTTGCCAGTTGTTTGCCAAAACTATAGCAGAAAGATATGAGGCTACGCAATGTAGGCCTGTCTCGGGCCTACAAGCAAAAGCTGCGTGAAGGCGGTGAGGATATCCTGAGAAGACTGGCTATAAAAGGGCTTCGGTTGAGGTCTTCCACCCCTACCCCAGTGTTGGACAAGTGGCCGGAAACGATTGTGGAAGAGGCTCACGCAGGGGGAGAACGGCTTTACATGATCACAATAGGAATTTTGGGCATACAGAGGCTGATGAGATTATCGGGTTCCATGCTAAGAGGGACGTGGAGGGCTATACAAGGCTGGAGGTCTTTGAAGCCAGTGCGATCCAGGATACCTATCACTTTGTACACATTGGAAGGTTTGCTGGTGGATGGCTTGAGAAGAGGTTGGCGTGAAGAGGGCTGGGCAAGATTCGCTATGTGGAGCTCGACGTTGGCTTTATGGTTGGGCTTCGTAGGCTTGCTACGTCCGGCTGCAGTGCTGCAGTTGAAGGTGGGTGATCTTTCATTTTCTGGACCAGGGGGCCAAGGAGGAAAAGATCCTGGTTTGGTAGTAGTGGTTCGTAGTCCAAAAACTAGACGAATCTGGCACCGGCAATTTGTCCTTTGTCGGGATGAACGACTGGAGAGCTGGCTTCGGTGGTGGGTTGCGGAGAAATCGGGAGGGGATTCTCTTTTTGGCTTGACTCGGTACCTTTGGGTGAAGCACTTTCAAGAACTACTTCATGGCGCCGGTCTCCAGGGCTGCAACTTTACCCTAGCTTCTCTTAGGGCAGGAGGAGCCACAAATCATTTTAGATGTTTTGGCAACTTGGGAGAATTGCAGTTCTTGGGGAGGTGGACTTCTCAAAGTACATTACAATTGTATCTCCAGGAAGCTTTTTCAATGCATGTGCAGAGCAACATGAAGCAAGAAAGCATAGAGCGTTTGGATGTTTTGCATCGTTTTACACGTTTTCTCAATCAGCCTCCGGCAGCTCCCTTGTCCAGCTTCGTGGGTCGCTTTGCCAATGCGCGCTCGCGTTGCCGGAGCTCTTGAGGAAATTGCGACAGCTTTGCGTGAGGCCAGTGCGGAGGATTGGGAAGTAGTGTCTCCTGACCACTCAGAAGACAAGAAGGGTGCAAGTGACTCCAAGGGAAAAGGAAAGGCGTATCTTCGTGGCCAGGCGGCCTTGTCGGCTTCTGTCACAGGGTCCTCGGTGGACCAGTGGCCAGTGCCTCCGGTGAATCAGGCTTGTGCTTCTCACATCGCCTATCACCGTGAAGTGCGGTGTTACGTGGTTGGAGAACAAGTACCATCCTGAACCAGTGGGCTTCTGGAAGGGGCCGAATCCTGACACATGCCGCCTGCTCGAGTCAAAGCTGAAGGGCGGCAAACTGGCAGGCAGCGGAGCCAGGCTCCGTCGAGTGCAGGACCAGCAAGAAGGCGAGAAGGTTTGGGCAGCAGCGTTCCCGGGCAAAAAGATGCCGATGGCCCATCTGGCCCAGTGAAGGCTGACGTGGCTGCAAGTAGTGGGGTCTTGGCTGCCGTGCAGCAGGCAGCTCAAGAACTCTCCCCTGATGACTTGGCTGCTTTAGGTGATGCTTCTTTCCGTTCCCAGGCCTCGAGATGGCGCAGCGGAAATGGTCCCAGAAAGCTGAGTGCGGCTTTTGCGAGGTTCTTGAATGCCATGGGGAGTATAAAGCCTGCCTGGCTGGCAAGCTTGGAGGTGGGAAAGCAAGGGGACATGCCATAAACAGAAGCCTTACCCTTAGCAGGTTCAGGAGGAGCTTCAACAAGTGGCGGCAGTGGATGGCGCCAGCTGTGGAAGCGATTGCATCTGGGCTAGCCACTATTGGAAGACTATGTGGGTGCTTGCATTACTGCTGTTGTTTCCAAAGCTAGTGGCGGCTGCTGTGGCGATCCTTTTGAGATTGGTGATTCGGTTGGTGATGGCTATCCTTTCGCGTGTGCTACGGGAGGTATGGTTGGAATTCAATGGAGTGGTGGGCCACCTTTCTTCTTTGACGACAGGGATGGAGCATGCGCTAGTACAGCACTTAGAGTCTTTGATGTATGAATGGACTCCAGGTGACACTCTGATTCCAACGCAGCCTCAAGAAGCAGCACCACGTCCGCAGGAAGCACAACACCAAGGGGGGAACTCCCCTCCCAACCCATCCCA
>BGPT01003265.1:22967-38658 GCA_003297045.1 Symbiodinium sp. clade C Y103 | reverse complement strand
ATGTATGTATGTATGTATGTATGTATGTATGTATGTATGTATGTATGTATGTATGTATGTATGTATGTATGTATGTATATATGTATATATATATATATATTATATGCATCTTCAAAGGAAGGCTTCCCTTGACTGACCAACATTTTGCACAGTTTGCAGTAATAGTGCAATCTGTTCAAGCANAGTTTGAAAGAGATATTGCAAATAGTTTTGCTACTGCACTCTTTGCAGAGACATGTAGCACTTGTTTACAGCAAACCTTTTGTTTTGCACTGTTTCAAGAGACATTGCACCTTTTGAGGGGCCTTTTGAAAGTCACATTGCTTTCAAAACAAAACACCATTTCCATAGAATAGCTGTACTCTTTGAAAGGACATATTGAAAAAGTTGGTGCTGCACTTGTTTTAAAACAAAGTAGAACAATCATATTTTTTCAATGGTTTTTGCATCATCAATGGAATCTACAGTAGGCTCTTGCTACNTTACAGGAATGCTGCACACTTTACAAACAAGAATCTGCTCTTTCAAATGTAAAACACATGTTTCAATGAATGTGCCACTTTATCGACAAAGGTTTTGCCGGGTTTGAAGGGCCCTTTGACAGTAAGTTTACACTCTTTTCAAAACCATACTGTAATAATTTAAAAAAAGGATCAATCTTGCAAAACAGCATGCTACATTTTCCTACAGGAATGCTATGATTTCTGAACTGATTCATTACTTATATAGGAGGGTTCTCCCTGNACATTTTCCTACAGGAATGCTATGATTTCTGAACTGATTCATTACTTATATAGGAGGGTTCTCCCTGAAATTGGGAAACAATGCTACACATCTTTCAAAAAATACATTTTTTTTGCAAAGGGCTGCTGCATACATTGAAGAATCGTGCTCTTTGTGCAAAGGCATTTTACAAGTGTTGTTTTATAATTAAGTTGCCCTTCATTATTTATAAAGAACATATTGCATGAATTGGTGCCTGTTTAAAATGCTTTTTTTTGAATTGCTATACATTTTTCAAAGAAGACCACAGTGTTGTTTGCAAATGTGTTTTTCCCTTCATTATTTATAGAGAGCATATTCCATGAGTTGGTGCATGGTTAAAATGCACATTTTTTGAAATGCTACACATCTTTCAAATTGAAATGCTATACATCTTTCAAAGAATGCCACAGTTTTTGTACAGGGTTGTTGCATACATTGAGGAGTAGTGCTCTTTGTGCAAAGGCATTTTACAACTGTTGTTTGATAATGAAATTTGTCCTTCATTATTTATAGGGANAGTGCTCTTTGTGCAAAGGCATTTTACAACTGTTGTTTGATAATGAAATTTGTCCTTCATTATTTATAGGGAACATATTGCATGAATTGGTGCCTGTTTCCAGTTTACAGTGCACATTTTTGAAAAGAACCATTGCATGTGTCGAGGGAAATTCCTGTAGAGATGTAGAGCCTTTACATTCTGAAAACAATGCTGCACCCTTTGCAAAGGCCTTTTGCACTTGTTTGTTTTGTTGTCTTTATNGAAATTCCTGTAGAGATGTAGAGCCTTTACATTCTGAAAACAATGCTGCACCCTTTGCAAAGGCCTTTTGCACTTGTTTGTTTTGTTGTCTTTATCTATGATTCATGTCTGTTTTGGTTAAACCTATGTATCTATGTATGACCTGGGAGAGCTATTGAGAATGCACAATGGTTGTTTTTATTGCAGAAGCAACAATGTTNACCTATGTATCTATGTATGACCTGGGAGAGCTATTGAGAATGCACAATGGTTGTTTTTATTGCAGAAGCAACAATGTTTGGTTTTGGAAAGAAGAGGGTCTAGTATCTTTTGCAGAAATTAGATTCCAAAAATGCAAAAATTTGGCGCTCACAACACCCCCCTCCCCTCAAAAAAGGAAGAGACATCGCCAGGTCCGGATGTGAAGAGCTGCCAAACAACCATGGGATACCCTGGGGCACCCTATTTTCAAGAAAGCCCTGGGTTTGTGACATGTTTAGGATTGGACTCACTGGGTTTTCCGTTATCATTTGACTTATTTCATGTTTCAAATGATTGCACTGATTAGGTTTGAGTTCTTTTCCAGTTTTTTTTCCCCAAGAAACAACTAGTTCATCCCAGGTTAGCAAGCCCACATTGGTCCATGGTGTCCCCTGTCGCCCTGGCGCCCTGGTGCCTTGGCACCGAGGTTTCTCTGCAGCAATGAGTGCCTTTGAGAAGGCAAGCCGCTGGCAGCCTGCGATGGAGATCCTCAGTTTCTCAGAAGAACACATGGAGAATCTCATTTTTTTGGTGAACACCACAAGACCCCAGCATTTTTTGATGGTTAGACTATGTCAAAGCCGCATTTTTGGTGACAAATCACTCCGTTTTTTTTTTGAGACAGAGTCAGACAGAGTGTTTTTGGGTAGTTGAAAGTTGGAATCAAATACGTAAAGTGCTTGCTTTTCATTGACACCATCATGTTCCAACATTTGGCATCTTTGTCTTGTCTGGAAAACCATGACAAGCATGGTAGAAAGGTGATGCTTTGCGTTGGGAGGTTGCTGATGAGATCCACTTTGGAGCATTGATTGGGGCCTGTCACAGAAGAACGGCGTCCATCGCTCGGTCTCACGCCTGGGGTACTCAACAGGCAGTCAAAAATTTCCGCCAGGGGAAGGAGTTTTCAGTTGAAAGTGGATTGATATGATTGTTCACACAAGCGAAACTCTCACACTCCAGGTGCTCCAGTGAAACAGTTGAGTGGTTGAGTGTTCCTGCCAATTTGAAAATCATTGAGACTCACAAGTGGAGCGTCGACAGAGGACCTGCAATGTGATTTGGCAGCATGTCTCAGCCATTGGCCTCGAGTCAACATTTTCCTTGCTGGGTAGCTTGGGCCTGCCATTGACCCAGCTGTCTGAGATGTTTCCAGTCTTTATGCGACTCAATCCAATTGCTGTTTTGCTCAATGCATCTGCACTCAGGCCAGAGTCATGAAAGACTCAACTCCTAGCCATGAACATGCATTAAGCTCAGGCTTGCTTTTTTAGTCCTGCCGGGCCGATTTACCATTTCTTGGTCTGACAACAAACTCTGAGCACTAAGGGCGACGTAGCAGAACAGCATGTAGCCAGCCAAGACCTCGATGTCAGGAGTATTGAGTCAATACTGTTTCTGCTTGCCACTTTGTTGCCACTTCAGAAGAAGTTGTTGCCACTTTGTCATAGTTTCTCTATATTTTCATCTGCTGTATGTCATCTGCTTTTCATCTACTTCCTAGAGTCAGCATTGCAGAGATTGCAGAGATTGCAGAGATTGATAGAGATTGCAGTTTCACAGATTCGGACACACTGTTTTCCCTCTGGAACTGGCCAAGGCGACCCTGAGGCGTTCACAGCAATCACTGCGCCGGGAAAGACCCAGGGAACTGCTGGACATGGTGGACTTGGTGGACATGGTGGACATGGTGCCCACAGTGTCCATGTTTCGGAGGTCAGAGCCTCACTGCCCAAATCAACGGATCTTGCAGTCTTTACATCGGCTTGATGAGCTTCGAAAAATGTGATGGAACCGTTGGGAAGGTGAGCGCAATCAGCATTATCTCGGAGACAGTTGCGGAGATTCGTGAAGCAGCGACTTGTCTCAAGCTACTAGTAGATGCAAAACGAAGACTTTCTGTGAATTGCTGTGGTCACTCCAAGCACAAAGGCATTCATCAAAGCCCAATTTTCAGCCTTTTGCCCAGGGCGTCGTGCTGTTGAGCTCCCTTTGTCTAGTCAGTGTGCTGGAGGGAGCAGACATGGCACTTTTGCCCGTTGGGTCCTCAGAAAGCTGGAAAATGAGTGTGACTCAGGAAGGAATCCGATGGCACTTTTTCAAAAAGACGTGAGTTGCCAGGCCGTCTTCTATGCTCTGCAGAAGGATCTGGGGCTTTCGTTGTCTGACCTCGCCACCATGACTCTCATTCAGGCGGAGAATCTTCCACAGGGATGAATAAGATAAAACTTGCCTGACTTTGGTGTATAGTCTGAAGATGTCTGAAACCCTTGGTGCAGGGTGTGACGACATCCGCCGTTGCCCCCTTTTGGGGGATTCTTGCTGACAGAGGCATTATGAAAAGGCTCGCTGTTCTGACCTGTGCGTGCTGAACAGCGAGATACATCTTCTCCAAGCTGGGACAGGAAGCACATCATCGTTATGGGCTGCGTGCTGCAGGGCCTTGTCACAATGCTTTTGTCAGTCATCGATTCGAAGCTTGATCGCACTTGGGGACCGAACACTTTTCGCCGGGCAAGCTACAGCGACCTTACATCTTATATAGGCATACAGGCATACATGATGGCACCAAATCACCAAGTCATGACTTTATACCGCTATACTAGATTTGTTTACACCAAATTTGTGCTCATGTGAAACCGGCGTCTCCATGCTGTAGTCGATGTTGTGATGTGACTTTTTCCCTGTGGTGTGACTTTTTGCCAAACCAACGTTTCCAATTGGATGATGTGACTTTACCCCGCATGATGTGAGTTAAACCCGCCCCTTGTACCTGCAAATGTAAATGCAATGACATGGCGGAATGATCTAAAATGGCTGCAATGACATGGCAACATTTTGCAAGGTGGCTGTATCGATGGAAGAATAGCATAACTAGAATAGTATCCTGTGCAGGATGAGAGTTTTCCTGACCAAAACCTTTGCAGCTCCTGAGGATGGTGGGTATGACGATGCTTCGAGCCCTGAATGGTGATCCCTGCTGCGGTTTCTCGGTCTTTGCCGGGAATGCTCTGTGCTGCGTTGACGCCAGGTGCCCTGCTGGCATCATTACGGCCAGTTGCCAGTGGCATCATCGCAGATGTGACTTCGGAGCAGCGGCGGGGCAAAGTCAAGGTCTTAGAATGTCTTAGATGTCGTATGCACAATTTGAATCTGTTTAGAAACAGCAAAACCAGAGACAGCTATGGGCAGCTGCAATTTGTTTGAACAGGTCAATGTAAGAGACTCGTTTCAACAGGTTCCAGCTTCTCGCATTTCTTGCGGTGGGTCAATTGGCGTGTTCTATCTTGACGCAGCACTTGGCACTTGGATGTGGTTTTCATATGTTTTCATGGAGTTTGTCCAACTGAGGTCTATGGCGTCGTACAATTTTGCACTAATTGCGGACTGATGGTGGGGACCCACGGGGACCCCGGTGATTCATCGAGCAACGATGCAACGACGTGTTCAGTGAGAGCTGGGGCAGACACTCCGACAAATGCGAGGCTGGAGGCCTCATTGGCACACCACTTTCGACCAAAACAGTCCTCGGATGGCAGGCACCGCGATCGGCGCTTGATCTGCAACAGCATCTGTTTAGATCTGTTTAGCATCTCACAATCCCCACGCTTGAGTGACACTAGCCACATGGATACTGTAGTCTTTTCGTCCCTAAACTTGAGCAAGAAGTCTGTTATTTGAGGAGTTGATTGCAAAGAGCTGTGTGTTGATGTGATTGTTGCCAGGGTTGGCGCGTTGCATTCATCGGAATTGGCTCTTTGTCAGTCCTAGTTGGAATCTTTGCTGCGCGCTTCTGAGATGCCATGGAAATTCACAGAAGGACAGTGATGTTCTGGTGCCATCTGGTGCCATCTGGTGCCAACTTCTCTCGTTGAGTCCTCATCAGTGCCATTGTGCACTGCGCTCTGCGAAAAGGCCTGCACCATGACGGAGCCAGCACGAGAGACATCTGGGGCACATGTCAAGGACTACTGAATGTACCATGTGACAGTGGACAGCTCAGCGGTTGGTTTCAACCAAAGCTTCATGAGCCCTTACTTTTGGTCTCACATGGTCTCGCACTTTTGTTCAACACCGGATTAGATCAAGGCCAACGGGACAACTGTAGAATGGTTGATCATGTTGATCTCGTCAGCCCAAGTTGTGCCGGGCCATCAGATGTCAGAAAAGGTCATTGGATACTGTTGGAGATGCTTGTTTCTCACCTATTTCGTGGTACAGGACCGAGGGGCTATGAGGCCAGATCTGTGACGAACGTGGTTGGAAAATGTTGGACAGTCATGGACCAAATGCAGGTGGTGTTGAGAACTCAATGGAAGCTGTGCTGCATGAAGCTGCTCACGCCAGGCAAGAACTGCGGAAGCTGCTGAGTTATTTCCGCATGCCCACCTTCTGTGCACCTTGCCTCACTAAGTCCATGTCTAGCAGCAGAAGAGCTGAGCTGCAAGACTTGCAAGTCCACTCTTAGGCACTCATTTTCCAAGGATGGCCCAGGTCTCAGTCAACTCATACAGCAAGCAGAGCAGCCAGTCCGCAAACGGGCAACAGCAGAAGTTTGAGGGATTGTACGGTATCTTTCTGATGTCACTGTCTGAATTGCAGGTTTGGAGGAATTCCCTGGAATGCGATGGGATATGCAACGCTCTTTTACCAAGTCGGAGGACTTGATGATGCCCACGTCTCAGATCTCACGAATACATATGCAGTCCGGTGACAGATGGTTTTACCTTCCCCTGTACTCGCAGTTCAGAGAGGACCTGGCTTGAAGAACGGCAACATACAGCAACCCAAAGAGTTCATGGATGCCAAGGCCAAAGCTGCGGTCTTGAGTTCAATGGGTCAGGCATCTGGTGCTTTTGGCGGCCTCTTGGGAGGCAGGTCCCTTGAACAGGGTCGTCCTTTGTATGCAAACATCAGTGAAACATATATATCGAACCAGTAGGACATGTACAATTTTTAGGTCATCCGACAGAATCTTACACGATCTTACACTTGATTTTAGGTCATCTTAGGTCAGGCAGTGAAGTGTGATGCAATTTGGAATGGCGACGTTCTGTTACAGTTTTCTTACGCATTCTGTATTCTCACGTTTTTCAGGTCTCATCGGAGATCGGCTGGCTCGCTGTTGTCCACTGCATGGTCGGCCTTTCACTGCCCAGATCTCCGTAATGCCTGAAGCTTGGTGGCTGATGATTCTTAAAGGTGCAAGGTTGATGTAAGGTTGATGGTGCATCCGTTTACTCAGCTGAAAAGCCCACCTGCCAGTTTCCAGGGCCGGCATTCCAGTCGCATACTTGACCTTCATGGTGGATCCACCTGCAGGCCTTCTGGTCTTGTTATGTCTTGTTGCATTGGTGGCTTGAAACAGCCATCCAAGCCTTGCTCGGAGGTGAGGAAGCCTTCTTCTACTACATGGGGTTGGCTCCCAGCTGTCGCAAGACTCGTGTACAAATGATGAGAAATGATTGGAACATACTGGAACATATTGGAACAATTTGATTCTTGGTCGATGGAATCATCTGATCCCAGGCTTGTGACATTTCTGGGCCTGACAGCCACGTGGTGTGCCATTCCTACAGCCAAAGCCAGCTTGATGTTTCATGCGTTTGAAGAGCTGTGAGTAACCCGCTTCACATGCGGCTTCGCGGCTTCATGTGTGTGAGCTTCGGGTGTTGAGGTGGGGTTGGCGTCAACTTGCCCATTCTGACAGAAATCGCCACATCCTAAGTTCCCTGTTGCTGTCCGTGAAGCGAAACATCATGAAACATCACATGACTTGTCATGAGGTCCGCCCTGAAGGGAGGTCTACAATTTTGGCCTGGGAATCTGCATTGGAGAGCACCTTTGCTTGCATCCTTGGCAATGCGATGGCAGAGGCCTTAGAAAACAACAGCCCGGGGCGCCTTGGCCTGCAGGTTTGACGTGTCAGCACAGTGCGTTATGTCAGCGCAAGGTCGGATTTTTGGCGGAGAACGTGTTTGGATACAGGCGTGTGCCTGTCCACACTTGGGCGGCGTGCACCAGTTTGGCGGATGCGATGTGCGAATTCACCGACTGGTAGCCTCAATGCTTTGCGGGCGTTCGAGTGTGCATGACCGGAGGTTGGATAATTCTGAGCATGCCAGAGCTGATGTTGAAAGTCGGCGTGCGCTTGGAAAGGTAGGGTGAGACAGAACAGCGGTGATGCGAGGTATGGAAAGAATATGAAAGAATTTACCAGCAGCCTAAAAGCAGTAGAAAGAGAAAGAAAGCCTCAGCTGACTTGGGAAGATTGTAACATGTTGGAACGAGATTTACCGATTTACCTGCTTCGCATTGCTTTGCTTTTTCGATTAAATTTGCAGGCTTTGACGCTTACTTGCTTCACGCCGTGGTTAATTTGCTGGACCCGGCCTCGGTGATGGAGACTTTCAGAGAGTTGTTCATGCTATGTCTGCTATGTTGATCTTCTTTGCTTTTATACCTTTCATCATGTTTTTTTACACTAAGCTCCCCTTTTCCCAATACTGGGTCTGACTGCGCCAGGGTGGTCTATTCACTTCTCCACTGGACTTACCCCAGGGACTTGAAGCGTGTGAAGCCGCATCCTCAGTCTCATGCAAGGCCACAATGGCACCCCTTTTGACGTATGATTTCTAAATGTTTTCAATATCCCCTGTGGCAAGATTGGGTAACTGGGGTATGGTTTATCATTGGGTTGACCACATTAGACAACTTCTACTTGTGCCAACTTGTATAAAGTCGGCCTGTACGCATCTGAAGGGACGAGAAGCTGAAGGACAAGAAGGAAGCCTATCTGCAACGAAAGCGCGAAAAGGCTGAAGAGGCTGGAGTCGTTTGCCCAGTGTTTGCCCAGTGTGCAGAGCATTCATGGCAGAACTGGAAGGCCAGAAAAGCAAATGACGCCATGGAGAAAACCGAAGAACCAGAGGCGAATTTAAACACATTTTTCTCAATGTCGCCCTTGCTGACAGCCCTTACCGAAAGCCCTCCCTTTCGCGTGTCCAAGGTGGAGGGTGAGGCTGTACCAAAGTACACCATCATTTGCACCAATGTGGATGGGACAACCATGTCCCCTATGTCTTCTCCAGTGGCAATCTAGATGAACCCGGGAAACCGGGTGAGGTTTGCAGCTTTCAGCCTAAAAAGAAAGCTTACCCCAGCAAGGGAAATTGACCGCATCGCCCTTGTTGTCCTGGACCGAATCACTATCTTTTGAACGTCTGCTCACAAATTCTCAACAAACAATAAACGCTAGAAAACCTTTGTTTAGATGACTAGAAGAGGACGGTTATAGAAAAATTGAAGGAGAGCAAAGGCCATGCCATAGCTTGCATGGAATTCATCCTTAGCTGAGCCATCCGTGCTTTGGGGGGCATCGAGCGGAACCGCCCAGAAGACCCACAGCTCCAAGCTAAGCTTTCGAGAGGGTCGGGCACACACGGCTTCGGCAGCTGCTGGAATGAGCAGCCACGAGACGTTGGCCGAAGTGCGTTTCAGACTGTTCTGCATAACCGCCAGCGTTAATCAACGTTGGTGTTGCTGTCTGCGGAGACGGGAAAAACATAATTTCTATTGTCAGGCTGTGCGGCTGTGATGAACATTATCAGCAAGTACTATGTGTGGCTTGGAAAGTTATACCGTCGCCAGCCTTTGGGCTCCAAGGTTGAGCAGTCCATTTCTAAAAACTGTAAGCTAGCAGTGTGCAACAGGTGTATGATATCGGTTTCGTCTTCAAGCACTGCCCACACTTGGTGCTTGACTTTAACAAGTCTGTCTTGAATGTAGTGTTTCGCGGGCCTCAAAAAAGGTCAACAGCATTGCTGTTGTCTTCACGCACATTTGGAATCAACATGCGAAGTTGAGACATGGCAAATCCGAAAAATGCATCATTCGGCTTGGTGCCTTCTACAGCCGCCCAAGACTCGGGAGAGATACCGAAGTGACTTTGGAGCCGATTCAGGAAGCTTTTGCCAGTCCCGCGCACTGAATGTCAGCCTTTAAGGTGAAAGCTTTGCCGGCGGAGGACCGGAAGCTGTTTCTCAAGAGCACCAGCCCGGCTCTCTGAAAGCATCGTTTTAGTTTCTCCATTTACATTCCATTTACATACTTTTAAACTAAAACATATTCAAATGTCTTCAAAAGTGTGTGTGTGTGTAGAGAGAGAGAGAGAGAGAGGGAGAGAGAGGGGGAGGGAGGGAGGGAGAGAGAGAGAGAGAGAGCGAGAGCGAGAGAGAGAGAGATTAAATGCTTTGATGCATGCTTCATGCCAAACGACGCTCCAATTTTGTTGGTTGGATAGTTGCGGTCCAATTTTGAGGTCAGGAATCCTTTGCAGCGAAGCGCCCCAGTGTTGCTCGAAGTTGCTTAAAATGCTGCTCGATGCTCAGACCAGTTGGTGCACTTTCGAACCTCTCAGATAAAGTCGCCCCGGATCCCACAGCATCCCACAGCATCCCACAGCATCCCACACGCCGCTGAGGTAGCCAATCACTGGGTGAAATCCATGAGATTGGCCAGAGGCGTCCGGGCCTCATGGCACCCTATGGGACCATCGACAAGTGACTGGTATGAAAAGCAGGGTACCTGGGCATGGTTCTGACCCATAAATGAATACCAAATGATATCAATGATAAGGCACGAAGCATGCTGGCATTCCGCTCAAGACTGCCGAACTGCTTGGGCCCTGGGGCGTTTACAAAGCCGCGGAGAGTGCAGGTCAGAGAGGAATGTGTCAAGGCTTGTTGGAATGATTGCTAGGCATAATCGGAACATGTGCGAGTACACCTTTAGCTACAAGGAAAACCCGTTGCTGGGAGCTAGTGCGCCTTATTTCTTGCAGTTTCTTGATCGCGCTGTGCAGCGCACACCTATTTCGGATTCACTTATGTTGCATGGGCTCCAGGTATCAATCGAGAGCTTGCAGAGTCGTTTAGAGATGGAAACAGGCAGGGCTGGAGGGCTGTTCCACCAGTTACTGCAATCCTGTCTTCCACAGACTGGGAAAATCCAGGTCAAACAAACCTCCACTTCCAGTACCTGTGGGCAGCAGCACATACTCGCAGGAGGGACTGCAAGTGGGGACAGCCTTTTCTAGACGAACTTGTGTGGATCAAAGAACCATCTGTCAGCAACGACTCGGGTTTGTCCAGAGGGGTAGACACCAAAATTGTAATTCCATGCTGTTTTGGACAATTTTGGATTTTGCAGCACCGCAATTTTTGGACCAACCTTGGTTCTATTTGCGCGATGCAGAGCCCGCTGGGTGTTTCGCCAGGCATTCGGTCACGTACCAAGCAGACGACAGATGCGTCACGCGTGAACTGCCTAAGATTGGGACGGCAGATTTCACGGGGCGTGACCAGAGTGACCAGAGTGTCCTGTGGTCTAAGGCGCAAGCGGATGTTTGAGCCACCAGTAGATCGAAGGCTGGGTCAACTGAGTCATGGAAGCTGGATGCAGCTGCATGCACCCAAACTAAGATGAACATTGTGTGTCTATGTACTATATGTAACATGTATCTATATATAATTAGATTAGATTAGGTATATATATATAGAGTTATATACATATAATATTATAGACACGTACACTGTATGATAAATGTACGCTCTTGATTAGCCACACACCCACACAGAGATTGTGCACTTGCAAATGCACACCTAATACACAGCTAGATACGTGGTATTATTTGCACTTAACTTGACTTTGGGTTGGTGCTGCACCTGCCCTGACCAAAGTCGCGCAGGGCAGAGGAATCTTTGGGCTTTGGGTCTACAAAAAGTTCTGAGACAAGGCAGAAGTTCAAAGATGCCAACATCATCCTGTACTCAAAAGGTCTCAGAAGCACAATGAGTTAGCCAGTCAGTCATGATATTCACTGGCACCATGAGTTAGTTTTGAGTCATGATATTCTCCAATTATATACCATCATAAATTACATACCAATACAATGTTGGCGTGTGACCGCAGGTCAGCCTCTCACCAGGGTCATGGAAGCCTTCCCTTGGACATGGTGGAGAGTTCCCCGCACTGGATTGTCAAGGAGTGCAAGTGTATGCAACTCTCGAAGATCTCCGCCCAGTGTAAATTTGAGGCTTCAACTTGTTGAATCATGAGTATTTCATGCTATTTCATGCTGAAGTCGAGGATACCTTGGGGCCTCGCCTTGGTAGTGGAGAGGCTTTCAGGAGCTTTCCGGATTCGGTTTCTCTCTTCTCCTGTAAAAGGCAACGAGGCAAGCAAGTTCCTGCACGGACTAAAATATGACGAGAGCAAAAACCCAAAAACAACTCTAAGTCTCAAAGCATGCCTTGGTCGAAGGACGACTTACCAGGTGAGCTACAAGCCGCAGACGGCCCCTGCAGATTTTTGGAAACCAGTGCTTCGCTCGCAGGCGCTTGGGACTTGACATCCAAAAGCAGTATAGACCAGTATGGCATGGATTAAAAAGTATCAACTTCAAAATCACTGGTTTAAACCAAAATAGAAAAGTCTCCTAGCATCACACCCACTTTCATACTAAATCCGTGCTACGCTCATAAGGTGAAATTCTCTTGGCTTCCAGCTGAGCAGACCTTGGCCTAGGGGCCTAGCTTGAGTTGTGTAGAGAATGGCCTCTTGTTGGAGTGCAGAATTGTTGGTACAGTAGGAATTGTGCAACTTGGCACCAAAGCACTGCAGTACCAAATCTCAGTGATGGAGGTTCTGCGAAGCAGCCTTTGTCATTCAGAATCTTAGATCGGGCGCGTTTGCCCGAGTCAATGAACAACAAAAAAGCGCAAGCCAAGCATGGGTGCGACATTTATGTTCGGACAGTTGCATGCCAAGGAGAACCACTGCATTGCTTGAGGTCTTTAGCAGCAAGCAAAGCACATTCATTAGATCGATATCATTTTCCTTCCGTGCAAAGTTTTGAAGCTCGCAAGACGAAGTGTAGCGATGGCCCGGGTGTGTACCATCGCAGTATCTTGACTTCTTGTGGAGCCACATTCTTTGCAGCACTGTTTGCTTTGCCACTCTTCTTGTCCAGCCGAGAAAACATAGATTCAGAGGTTTGATTCCCTTGATGTATTTACAAGCATGAGGCACCCCCAACACAATTGCATGTTGCTTGTGTTTGTAGATTCTGGAGCATGACATTTGATTCGCTCATGCTAAACTGGGAAAACCAGAGTGTGCCGTGTCATGACATATGGGTCCCATATCTTCATATTTTTCAGGTGTGCAATCCAAGCCAAAGACATGCCTCCATGATCCTGCCTGCATGTAATGCACGTATGCAATACCATTATTGCATATGATCATACATCTATTATGTACGTACAGGTATATAAATGACATGTCATTCAATGCACTTCAGATGCAGTGTCCTGCCCGGTCCTATGCAGGAGATGGACCAGATATGTTGTATGTATGAGATCAGTGTAAGTGGTCGTTTGGTCAACTCGACGTCGACTGAGGTTATTCTAATCTCGCAGTGCCTTCCTTGTATTGTGACAGCATCCGATGATCGCTGGGCAGCATTCTCACAGCTTGGATGGCAACATGGAGATCGTCCAAGTCACGACAACAGCGACCAAGCGCATTTTCGGGCTCCGTTGGGACCGGGGGGTTGGAGCTGGTCCTCTTCACCTCTTGTAGAGAACAGGTACTTTGATTTGTTTGTAGAATCCTTTGTGTTATATAATTACAGCAATTTCTTTACCCCTCAAGTGGAGTCAACTGGATATGAGTGCAAAGCACAGTGAATTTGCATACGTACTTCAAAGATCTTCAAAGCATGTAGCATTGGCACTTTACCCTTGAACCCGAGTGAACCCGATTGAACCCAACTAGTTGGCCTTTCGCAATCTCTGAGGCATAGTTGTGCTTTTGGCATTGCGGCAACGAAATATGGACTTGCTCGAGCGCAAGGCCAAAGCCGTCTCAGATCCCAGCAGCCCAGAGTATGGCAGATATTTGGAGCGAGATGAGCTCTATGGCATCTCTGGCTCGTCAGCTTACAATGTATACCTGGTGGAAAAATTCTTTGGCGAGCTGCCAGGGACATTCCAGTTTTCATTTGGCAAGGATTTTGCCAGGTACACCTGCACCATTGCATGTGTTGAAAAGGTGTTTAACACAACCTTGCGAATACAGAAAGGAAGAGTAGCACCTGGGACAACACCAATTAGAGCCTCGGAACCTGTCCGCCTGCCAGCGAAGATTCAGAATGCGTTAGAGGGGACCTCTTTGAATGCCCCACTCTTCATGCCCCCACATCCTCGGCAGTCCAAAGTGATGCCATTTCGTTACAAAAGGTCAGGTCGGACAGCACCTCGTGTTCGGCCAATGATGGTAGCAGGAGACCAGTTCATCAGTATTCATTTTGTTGCATATTGCAAAGACAAAGTTGTCAATCAAGATACCGTTCAAAATGGGATCTGCAGAAATAGTCCGCATTCACTTCTGATCACAGCGTTCGACGTCCTAGTGCTGCAAACAGCCACAAATTGGCAGAAGCTTGTGAGAGTTCCTGCGGTTCCTGACACTCTTGGAGAGAAGGTGGCAAAGACCGAAGACAACCAGACCTGCACCGAGTTTAATGCCACACTGGGAAATATCCAAAACTATGCGAGTACCACTGTGCGTATCCGATCGCTTTTCTCTGATGGTTCGGTTTCGGACTTCAGTGACGCAAGTGAAGTGATGCCAGGTTGGCCGATGGCATACACCACTCCTTCGCTGCTGTCTCGCAACTATCGGATTCCAATGCATGAGCCAGTGCGTCATCCACGCAACAGCATTTCTGTTGCTGAATTTCTCGGCCAGTACTATAACCCGGATGACTTGGATGCATTTTTCAAGCTGATGGGTGTGCGTGAATGGGGAACACGACCAAAGCTGAGTCTTATCGGAGAGAACCTTCCCATGGCAGGTTCTGTGCTCGGAGGCGAGGCACAGCTTGATATTCAATACATCACATCTTTGGCTGCGAATGTTTCAACCTTCTTTTGGAGTGTGCCTTCTATTGAGCTTGCGACACGCCAAGAGCCCTTCCTGGACTGGTTGATGCAGCTGGAGGACACAGATGACTCAGAGATTCCACTAGTCCATTCAGTGTCGTACTCTGATGATGCCTTGACCATGCCAGCATGGTTCAAGCGCCGCGTCAATGAGGAATTTATGAAGCTGGCTCTCAGAGGCATCACAGTGCTGGTTGCAAGTGGAGATGATGGTGTGAGTGGCAACTTTGTTGCGAAGGAAGGGCTGAAGTACTGCGGCGTGAATCGGGAAGAGTTTCCATCATCATCCCCATGGGTGACTTCCGTTGGGGGAACGCAACTAGCACAAGAGAACGTGCCGGTTTGTGGCTATGCTTCGGAAGATGTCATGGTTCAATGTCCCCATGACGGAGAGGTTGTATGCACATCAGACAAAGGAGGTGGAATCACATCAGGCGGTGGCTTCTCCTCTGACTTTCCCAGACCGTGGTATCAACATGAGGCGGTGGAACACTACCTCCATCAGACAGACAACCCAGTACCGAGCCAAGACAAGCTGAAGTACAATAGATCTGGCCGCGCCTTCCCCGACTTGGCGGCGCTTTCAAGCAACTACTTGGTACTCATGGGTGATGACTTGACTGCCATGTCTGGAACCTCAGCCTCAACTCCATTAGTTGCATCCATGGTGGCACGTTGGAATGAAGATCGATTGCAGCAGCGAATGCCTCCATTGGGATTTCTGAATCCTTTGCTGTACCAGATTCTTTCGAAACATCCCAGTGCTTTCAACGACGTCCAGATCGGTGACAACCGATGCTCCCGGGGTTCTGCCTGTTGCCCCACCGGCTTCGCGGCGGCCCGGGGCTGGGATGCTGTCAGCGGTTGCGGCTCGCCGGATTTTCAGCTGGTCGCCAAGATCCTGCGGGAGGACTGGGAG
>BGPT01003265.1:2967-20467 GCA_003297045.1 Symbiodinium sp. clade C Y103 | reverse complement strand
AACGTGACAGTTTTCAATTTTTCGACTTGTGTTTCGAGCCACAACGCCGTGCACTTTTTCGACATCACAACTTGCAAAAGTGCTCCCAGAATGGTGTGTTTTGTTACTTTTCACTTCCAAATGTGCTTTGGGCCACAGCGCCGTGCACTTTTTCTACATCTCAACTTCCAAAAGTGGTCCGAACATGTGGTGTTTTTGGCATTTTAAACTTGCAAATGTGCTTCACGCCACACTGGCGTGTAATTTTTGATCTCTCATCTGCCCAGATGGCTCCGCACCTGTCGCTTTAGCGAGCCTACTCTTCGACCCCCCGGAGCACAAAACATTGGAAAAACACAGGGTTTCGTGACTTTCCTACCTTTTCGCGCACCCGATCTTCTCTCTTCTGACTTTCTCCCTCTCTGATCTTCTCTATTCTGACTTTCTTCCTGGCTGATCTTCTCTCTTCTGACTATCTTCCTGGCTGTGCTTTTCCATCTGTCCATATCGTCGGAAGTTTGACCTCTAAACTTCCTTCCGCTAACGTTTACTTAACCAAATACACGTGGGCAAAAAATGAATAGAATTTTCTTTAGCTGTTCGGATTGTTCCAGTAAATGTTTTTTTGCATTTTGGCATGCGACTCCTATCTCATCTCATTCGGAGGATGCCATGATGTCCTTTCACGATAGATTCAGTGGAGCAGCACAACCACTGGTTTTGGATGCTGCTGCTTCTGTTCAAGGCCACTGGGAAGCAGTTGGACAAGTTTCTTTGCAATGTTCACAGATTAGACGCTTGCACTTTTTTTTGTTCATGGACTGGAACCCACAAACATCACAAACATGCCAAAACTTCATGGATAGATCCCTCATGCCAATTTTCTTTTTCGGAAAAGTCAAGACAGGTGTGAAGCGTTCAAAAATCTAGCAAGGGCACTTGCGAGATTTCTGAACCCAAATTTGAATGATGCGGTAGTGTGAACATCACATGATTGCCTGATTAAAACGCAGGTCCTGGATGGATGTTTTTGTTCGTGATGATGCTGCTTCAGTCTCTGATCACTGGCTTTGCTACTTGACTTGCAAGAACACTTTGCACTTTTTGCGGATCCTTTTCCCATTTGTGGTTTCCGGACCATGACCAGCCGTAACTTCTGTGGTCCAAAGGGGCCCTTCCGTGCAACGTCTCAGGTTGTCTTTGTACTGATGGGTGGCTGCCGGCGCTGGAAACGACAAATGCATGCGATGAGGCCACTCTTGTGACTTGGCTGTTGGCCAATTATGGAATGACAAATGAAGGTGTAGAGGTTGAGCTGAGTGAAAATTGTTTGTGAATGCTCCACGCAAGCTGGTGGTTATGGTTACGAAGATGGAATTGAAACCTCAGAAAAATATGGTCAATCAAGGAAAGCATGAGTGAAGTGGCATTGTCACTTCTGCGTTTTCCCCGCTAAGGGATGGGTGACATCCTGATGGCCTCCAGTCTTGTAGAATGAGATAGGAATGAGATAGGAAGATTTTGCTGATTTCAATTCTTGAACTATCTCTGCACGGTACGCTTGGATAGCTCTTTGACCCAGCAAATCATGTCGAAGGAAAGATAAGTAGAGCTGGCTGCAGAAACCGATCCAGGATAATCCAGGCGTTTCTAGTCGCAGAGTTTAGATAGAGGACATATGCCCGATGTGCCATGCCAAAGTAGGCACAAGTCCTTCGCACGTCTGATATGTCTTCTGATCTTTTGAATATACATAGCTGGTGCAGCTGTTTGATGCTGTTCCGCAGTGGACTCATGCTGGAGCGTGCAAAATAAGGTTTGAACACCGCGTCTTGAGGTTTTGCTGCCACTTGGTCACTTGGTCCACTTGGCTTCCACTGGTGCAGCCAGCTTTGGATCGAGCAAGTTCATTGGCCGAAGTCTGCAATCAGAATTCATATCCGAAGATCCGAAACCCAGAGGGTCCTCCAACGAAATCAAAACCAAGATACACGAAAGGAGTGTGCTATCCATCAGGCCCTGAGTTTTAGTTACTTGCGTGCTGCCATGGCCAATGAACAGCCTGGACCTCGGAAAGTGCAAACACATTGTTTATTTTTGTGCAATACACAAACACATTGTATGTGTATATATTATATACAGAGATACAAAAAACACATGTACGTATCTTTCTTACACGTACATTTATATGGTCTAAAGCAGATTCTGTTCTACCAGCTATAGAAGGGTTATGTGGCACATTGTGGCACACACACACAGTGTTACAAGATTATGCAATATTAGATATAGGCTAGGTATGACTTTGATCAAGTTTTCTGAAATTGTATAGATATATCCGATATTATCCAATATTATTTTTTTAGGTGACTAATCCCATTCTATGCAAGATGTCCCAAGTATGTGATTTCATCCCCATGACTCACCATGGATGACCAAGATGACCAGTGGCCTAGGCCGCGCCGGCCTCCCAGCGCCTACTTCCTTTGGCTTTCTGCGAAACGCGAAGACATCGCCAAGTCCTTGGGCACTGGAAAGGGCCCTGAAGTCTCCAAAGAGGAGCTGCGGGGTTGAAGTACGGATGGCGGAAGATTTTTAGGCACACAGATGTATAGGATGTATAGATTACGTATACATATATATATATATATGTACACGTATTTGTATATGTATGTTATGTATGAACATGTATTTCTTTTTACACTTACAAGAATTCAATATATAGATGTTTTCAATGAGTTTCAAAGTTTCAAGCATGTGTGGGATTATCTCCAAGGACTGATGGTTTTGCAGTTGAAACCACCAGCCATTGCATGTATAAAGCGTTTGCTGTGTCTGCACTTTATGTTTGCTGAAATCACAAGACTTGGAGAATGAAGATGGCAGGAGTCCTGAACACACAGAGAATGAAGAATCCACATTTCATGGAAGGTGTGCAGCGGATCATTCATGCAAGGTGTGTAGCGGGTCAACTGTGCTAGGCTGGCAAGTTGTGGAAGCAGCTGACCGAAGATGAAAAGAAGCCTTTCGAAGTTCAAGCTAAAGCTCTGAGATCAGAATATGTGGGGCACTCAGTTGAGCTGCCGAAACTCAAGCGCGACCATAACAAGCTGTACCCAGCTGAGGATAAGAAGATGATCCTTTTCAAGGCGCGGTTTTTGAAGTCTTCGGTCTCCCAATTTTATGAAGAATGTAACAACATGCTTGACAGGCTCAGGGAGGAGTTGTAACGAAGAAGCGTCCCCTTGGAGATGATGCGAAGGACTCTTTCTCGTTTTTGATGGTTTGGGCAAAGCAATGGTCCGCTTGGCATGTGAGTTTTTTTTTGGGTGAACATGTCGCAGGGATCACCTTGCTATCAACTGGACTAAAAGTCACAGCGGCTCGAAGTCACATGTCGGGCAAGAAAGATGCATGTGCTTTCCCATTTCATTCATGTTGCAGGCCACCTCTTTGAGGAGTAGTCTGAGTCTGCTAGTTTGTTGGCATTGTTGGCTTTAAGACAACTTTTTGTTGGACCATGGTGGACCCCAGTTGCCATCGCAGGAGGGCAAGCCCAGACGTCCCGTTGGAGGAGCCTACGGATGCTTTCTGGCTGCCAAGCGGTCAGAGATCGCCAAGAATCTGCCAGAAGGCCACAAGATGACCGATATTGGTAAGGCCCAGCTGCTTCTCCATCTGGTGATGTGTTGCAAGGTGTTTCTGTTTTCATTGTGAGACAATGGTGGTGAAGAGATGGCCCAAAAAACTGTGGACAGAATCAAAATGGTGGTGAAGAGATTACTGAAGCAACTGTTTAATGTTGACCTTCACATAGGAGTTGCTGCAGCCTCTCAACTGGTCTTTTTTGCACCTCTTTGCTGGCACTGTTCAGCTTCAGGCTGCGGGTGAGATGTGGAGAGGCCTTTTAGCATCTGAGAAGAAGCCATATGAAGAAGACTATGCAAAGAAATTGACCGAATACCGTGAAGCCAAGGAAGCTTACGATGCTGAACACGAAGGTTTACTTGACTTGATCGCACTTGCGAAGCCCAGTAAGACTTCGAAGAAGTTAGAGGCCGAGGCTAGTGAGGTTCAGAAAGACGAAGCTCAGGTGAAGGCCATCGAGGCGGGAGCCTAGAAGCTCGGTTTTGGTTGCTCCATGTTGAAGCCATGTTGCTCCAAATGTTTCTGTACAGAGGTTGGTATCAAGAGACTGACCATGGGCCCGGACAGGTTTGATTTGAATTCTTCAGATCTGCTCCGATTGTATTCTTTCACGCTTTCAACGCTACATGCGTTTGGTTGGGGGCTTCTCTTCGTTTCTGGGGGTGCAGAAAGATGCAGAAGTGACTGTGCAGAATTGTAATTCGTGCCATGGCAAAAAGAAGACAAGACTGCTGGAGTGACTTGGGTGTATTTATGCTTTAAGGCTGCTTGAAGGACATGGAAACAGCCTCTTTGGAAAAGCGAGCGTCAGTTGCTTTGCTTCGCTCGAGACATTGCATTCAGTTAAGATGACAAGGACATAAGGTCTAGGAAGATCATGGGTCATCAAGGCCGTTGGATGCTGATGGACCTCGTAATTTCTTACCTTCCACACAACATTTGCTATGGCTCGGCCATATCTTAAGCTTTCGGCTCTAGACCGGGTCATCCAGTCGGCCATGGCGACCCTGGCCATCCACAACCATGAAACGCCACTGGATTTGGTGGCCAGGAACCTGAAGAGCGACAGGGCCAGCCAGAGATGTGGTGCACTAAGAGACATCAGCAGAATGGGCCACAAGATCTCAAAAAGAGACATGGACCAAACTGTCGTGCCCATGTTGGGTGATTCAGATTCAGCTGTGCAAGAACATGCCTTGCTGGCCTTGAGCCAGATGGGAGAAAAATCTCAAGCATTTGCACAAATGGTTGCGGCAAAGCTTGAGCAGAGCAGGACAAAGCAGGTGAAACGCGCCGCAATGCTTGCTTTGGGCAGCATGGGTCCAGCTGCCGTTACCCATGCTGGGTCTGTTCAGAATCTTCTCAGGGAGAGAGATCTGGATCTAGTAGTTGATGCCTGTACAGCACTAGGCAAAATGCA
Source organism: Symbiodinium sp. clade C Y103 (assembly GCA_003297045.1). Taxonomy (NCBI): domain Eukaryota; class Dinophyceae; order Suessiales; family Symbiodiniaceae; genus Cladocopium; species Cladocopium sp. clade C. The sequence continues at coordinate 15,423 of BGPT01003265.1, read as the reverse complement.
GGCAACACAGGCAGCAGATGAGGTTGCAGCAAGACTCACAAGTCCTGACACAGATGTGGTTTTCGCCGCTTGCATGAGCCTGTCCGAAATGGACAGCCATCAACAGGAGATTGGAAACCTTCTGAAGCACTCCAATGCTCGAATCAAGTCAGCGGCTGTGAATGCTCTGAAAGGGATGTCAGGATCTGAAAGGTATTCCTCAGATGTGGTTTCCCTCTTGGGAGACAAGGACAGCTATGTGCGCCTGGGCGCTGCAGATTTTACTTGCAGACTTGGCGCGAAAGCTGCAGACATGGTAGTGCCCATTGGGAAGTTCCTCTCAGACTCTGATCCTGGAGTAGTAGCAGCAGCTGCTGCTGCACTGGGAGGCATTGGGGAAGCTGCAGCTTCACAAATCCCAGCCTTAGAACAGGCACTCAGAAATCCAGGAGAGGATTCATCCACCTTGCCACTGACTGTGGCGGGGATCTCTCCGAAGCTCGCTTCTCTGCTTCGAAAACCTGCCTGTGCGGCTGCAAATGCCTTGTCCAACATGGGCACTGCCGGTGCAACTTCAGCACCACGGCTGGTGGAGTGCTTGAACTCCAAAGACTGGGAGGTGCGAGTAGCTGGACTCCATGCATTGAGCAAAATGGCGAGTGCCAGTGCTCGATACGAGTACCATGTGGTTGACCTGTTGCGCGATGAGATCCCACCTGTTGCTGCAGCTGCTTGCTTAGCTGCAGGCGAGATTGCAGCAACCGGCGCGGCCAACAGCTCGACGGCACGAGCAGTTGCAGAGTTGTTGGAGCATCCGCATCCAACCGTTCGAGCTCGAGCAGTTCAAAGTCTCAGTAAGATGGGAGACGAAGCTCATGCACACATTGAGACCTTTGTATCCCTTTTTGGAGACCGGGCGTGGAATGTCCAGGCAGAAGCCATCCGTGCCGTTGCCAAATGTGGAGAACTTGGGCAAATGTTTGCACCAGACGTGTGCCGCATGACCTATCAGGGCCTTACCCCAGAAGTCCAGGTGGCGGCTTGCGAGGCGTTGGCCCGGATGGGCACACGCGGTGCTTCGTTCAGAGAAGAGGTGCAGCAATTGGAGAATGAACAGGTGGAGCAGGTGGTGAAGGATGCAGCTCGTAAGGCCCTTGGATTCTTTGAGCGAGCGGCTTCATCCGCTCTTACTGACAAGGTGCCTGCTTTGACTGAAGAACCTTTGGAGGAGGAATGAAGTGCTCCAAAGCTGCTATCTGAACGATATCTTCCAGTAGCCATTGAGAAGTGAGGAAGTTGTAACAACGAAAACTTACTTGACAATGCTTTGCAGTTAAAAAGTCTCTTGAACGTGATGTGGACATACACGCCGTACATCTGCTGAGTTGGCATGTTCCCCGCATTCATGCTATTTTGTTTGAGGATAATTTGAGATTATCTTCCTGCTCAAGTAAATCTTGGCTCAGAATACCACTTGGCCACTCATTCACCTCTATGCAGCCCATTGAAAACGATCTGACAGAAGGATTAAAAAGCTAGCAACAAAGCAACATAGAGCACGATGCCCCATCATCCAAATGCAATTGTTTCAGAAAGAACTGATTAAGCAGCAACATCTTGTCCACGCAGAGGCCTGCAAGACAATCAGTAGCTAACCGCACGGAAAGTGTGAACTTAATCCTTCAGGCCGTAAACTGACACGAGAAGCTAATGAGCCAATAGAGAAGTTTTGCCATGGAGGATTTGAGCATGCCCGAGGCAGTGGAACTGGTGCCACCTGTCCTAGTTGAAGAACATCCTACCTCGGTACGCTCGGTCCAGGAAGCTCACATATGTGCTCGCAGAGAGCACAATGAGCTGGCACCATTGAGGCGTGATACTGCAAAGGCTGCACGTACATGATTATGAAATGAGTTACTGTAATATGCCATGTGATGAGTTCTTGTTTGCATGTAGCTGGAATACAATTTACAACTCATCTTGGGGGAATGTTGATTTGGACAGATGATTGTCTCGAACAGGCCAGAGGTCCTGCACTGCTACGGCGTTGATTTCCTTTCCAACAAGGAGGTGGTTTTGGAAGATGTAATGATCGAATGTGATCGATAGAAAATCATCAAGACATCAAGACTCTTGTGAGTCATCCGATTTTGCATGGGATTTTGCTTCTGACCTTACCAAAGTATGAATGGATAACTGTTTTTTCTTCGGAAACGCAAGCGTATCATTTTGACCACTGGCAGGTGTTGGAGGTCTTCGAAAACTGGCAGCCCCAGCAGGTGCGGCCAATGTTCGAAGCTTCGTTGCATTTGAGTCCTTAGGGGCCCTGGAAGCCCTGAGGTGGAGTGGCTGGATGATTCCTCATGCAATCTTATCTTTGAAGATGGAGAGAATGTCCAGAAGGTGCCCAGATTTATTGTTGCTGAACAGTTTGCTGAACAGTTGCTGTTTCAATTGATCTTCAGGCCATTCGAGAATTGGCAGTTGGAGAGCCTCTTGGACCATGGACAAGGACGCAGCCTCTGTCGGTTGGCTCCAAGGACTGCTGTTGGAGTTTGCCATATTCCGCATAGCATAGCATCAAACTCAGCTCTAGGGAATGTATGGTCTAGTGGTGAGGACACCAAGAAGGGAAAGGCTGGTGGAAGCAATGGGCGGATATGATGGGAGAAAACCGTTACCTCATGGAGATCACCTTCATCCTCATATTTAGACATTCCGTTGTTTAAGAATAATTTCAATCTGGCAACCTGAAAAAAAGCAGCAGTGTTGGAAGGCTCGACGAGGGGGTCTAAAGAAGTTTTGCCTGGAACCGAGAGATTTCTTCTCTCAACGTTCTCTTGATTTGAAGCAGACCATTTGTGCCAAAATCTTGCACAGTAATCCAATCACATGCACTTTGTTGCGATTACACAATGCTGTTGCATGAATTTGCAGAATATGCTTCAAAACATATGCATTGGTCATTCTAAGGCCTACAACTTAGAGTTGCCTCTGAGGTGGGCGAATGACACTTCACTGGAGCAAATAGTGTGGAATGTAGTATGCAATGCAATGTGTAATATTGTAATATGCATTAATATAGAGTATATATATATATACACATGTGATTATCTATGTATATAGATACACTATATATACATGTTTGCAAGTCGATGTGTTTGTAGCAGCTAATGCTGTGTGAATCCCATTCCATTGGCTAATGTTTCCATTCCAATTCAGCAACAGAGGATTCTATCACTTCCTGGCAAGGCTGATAGAAAGGACCCAACCCATTCTGGGCACACGGACTCAGTGTACTATGCTCATGTCAAGGCCAGGCTTGTGCTACAGTCCTGTTGAATGCTTTTGGGGCGCATAGCAAAAGGTCATTTGTAGGACTTTGTGTATGTTTTGCGTATGTTTTGCGCATGTTTCACCCACAAGGAGCAGCAGGCGATGCAAAAGCAAGCCACTGAACTGCGACGCATGAAGAAACGTCAGAGGCAGATGACGCCTAGACACAAGGAGCTGAAGATGCTGAAGGGATCATTCTTTACCATGATGTAGTGGGATGATCGGGATGGAATCGGAAGGAATCCATTTTCATGTCCTCTGGATTCCTCTGGTTTTGCTTCTTGGCTCTGGCTCCATCAGGAAGATCACATGCGGTGCAAAAGTGAGTTTCACCTCTGAGTGCAGGACCAAACTCCCAGCAATGCTGAAGCCGCAGGCGCAGCGAGTTTCAAAGAACCCAGCAAAGGCTCATCCACAAGTAGAAACATCTAGAATTTTGATGAATTTTGAAGTCACATCATGTTGATCTGTGATTAGTCACGTCATAGGATACGTCATAGCAACTTAGTGATACTCCGTGCTGTCATTTGCTATGCGACCAGTATTTTCTTGAGCCGGTCGCACTTAAGGGTTGTAGAGTGCTATAGTTTTTAATCGCATCAATGCATGTATTTTCATCTGAACGTTTTCCATGGACCCTCGGACAGGCCCTGAGCAAAGCGCTGCAGCTGAACCTTCCCAGGCTGCGCCTGAAGCTTCAAGTCCTGCCACGGATGCATCGAAGGCTGGATGGCCTCAGTTTCTGTGACGAACGCACCACGACCCAGACCTGTTGTGAGGTGCTTCATGGCTCAATCCTTACAACACGAAGTGGCCTTAGCTGCCTTAGCTCTTGCTTCATGAACTGATTGAGACGATGTGTTTCAATGGAGAAATATGGCAGACATTGGCTCAGGCTTGGCATCTTGCGGACTGCTGGATCCGTCCGCTGGCATGTCGTTGAGTCATCTGCGGCTCCACCAACCCAATGGTGACAGAATGTGACACAGTGACAACCCTGTTTGATGTCAGGCTACTTTTCCTTAAAGCTCCAGCTCACAACAGCTCCCAAGGTGTGCCTGGAGTCATTTTCATCATGGATATTTTTTGGAGTCTTGCGATTGTCATGTGAAATCGCACAACATGTTCAGACCTTAAGGCTCGAGCAAAGTGTCAGACACAGCGCCAGCCAGGAGCATAAGAGTCAAAAAGATTCAAGACAGTTGGGAGTCAATGCATTCCGATCCCATTCCCTGAATTCCAGGATCCCTTGAACTGAGGCCATGGACCTCAAGACGAGCCTGAAACGTGCAGAGGTCAGAGCTCAGCTGTTGACCTTTTCTCAGTGATTCTGAGATTTTCCATTTGCGGTGTGAAATTGCACCGTCAACAGGCAGAGTATGCAGCAGTGCGGCGCCCGGGAAAGCTTTTCCTTTTTTTTGTTCGGGTAATTGTTGGTTTGAACTGCTGCCATCTTGTAACGCCCTTGAGGTGCTTAACCCCGCATCCGGTAAGGCTCCTGCCGTTTGGAGCTTCGATTGGTCGATGCTGTCCCACTGATGTTCATCATATCAACAGTCTGGGCTGCTGGAGCACTAAGGCAATGGCAAAGGCAGCTGCAGATCGCGGCCGTACGCAACGAGTAGCATGTAAACAAAGAGAGGCCAGCATCACCAAAGCGGCTATGTCTTGCCACGTCGATGTTTGCTTAACTAGACCAATGACAGGGCACTCCAGGGCGTCCTGGTGGCAGAGATGCTACGCCCGGGAGAGCAGGCGCCGATGCATTCCTCAACTGCCAGCGATGCCATCAGAGGATGGTGATTGTTGTCGCACTGAGTCACACTGGCTGCAAATTTGCTTTTTCAGGGCAGCAGAGAGGAAAAAAGAGGAGGTGGGGTGGGAAGCCGTTTGTCTGAACGTCAAACTTTACGGAAGGATTGCATCAGAGCCACGGTCCTGTAGAATTCATGTTGAGAGGCCAGTAGAGCAGGAGCCAAGACCAGTGAGTGAGGCAGCTGCGTTGCAGATGGACCAACCTGTGGGGTGGCATGTGGCCATGGGTCCAAATTCAAGGCCCTGGAAACCAGAGATTTTGCTCAATGTTTAGCCATAAAACATCACAAAACATCCAGAACAATCTCAGTTTGGGATATTTTTTTGGGGTAACCTGAGTAATTATATAAGCTTAATTTCAATCAATTTCGACCCAAAACCATTTGAGCTGTTGCTTGATCTGGTAGGCGGCACCACCGCAGCGAAAGGCTGAGCTCCTCCCAGAGGTTGAAGCCTTCCTGAAGAAGCATGGAGTGAGATACAAGAGGCTGCCTGGACTGCCTGAGTTTTTCTTACGACTTGCGGCAAGACCTGGAGAAAGAACTGTCGCAATTGTGGTGTTGTGGGGTCAACTGATTTGTGAGGTATGTGCTGCAGCGATCCTTCCGGTCCATCAAATACGCGTTTCTTGGTAGCAAAGACTGCTTGACCTGGTTTCAACACTTGTTTCTTGGAATCTGGATGTCAAGCCGGACAAGACCATGCAGTTGTGGGCTGAAGGCTGTGAGTATCTATTTTGAGACTCACCTGAGAATTTGAGGCAGCAAGAAGCTGCAAAGACGAAAGCGATGGCCGAGAAACAGAGCAATGCTGAGAAGATCCAGGTGGAAAACATCAAGGGGGTCGCAGCTGCGAAGAATGAGGGTGAGTCTGCCTGGGATCAATACATGAAGGTGAACAAGTCCTTCACATCTCATGGGGTGTTTATGCAGACAGTGGCTTGGAAAGTGGAGGGACGACGTGTGCTGAGCGTGGTGCCTCATCCACAGATGACAGATATAGAGAAAGTGGCAAAGGCTGTACAGAAGCCTGTTGCCTCGGTGGTTCAATGCAAGCTGAAAGACATCTCTCAGGAAACAGGTTTTCCTGTTTTTGTCTGTCCACCCTTTGGATATCCGCCAGATGCTGATGGCCGACCACCGCTGCTTCTAGTGGACAGCTCCGTTGCAGATCTCAAAAAGCCTCTCCTGTTCGACTGCGGTCTAACTGGTCTTTGCATTACAGTCAGCGAGTTTTTGCGCAGCACTCGTGCATCATGCGTAGAAAATCTGGCAAAGCTGAATCCCCGGCAGAAGGTTCTGAACGACCCAAAGCCCGAGGGCACAGTGCGGGCTGCGCCTTCGGCGCTTGGTGCTCTGACCCAACTCGGTGAGGCCGTCGGTGAGGTTAAAAACTCCATGATTTCACCAGCGTCCACTGGTGCAGCCTCTCCTGAACCTGCTCCAGAACCAGCTCCGATCACGGGAGATCGTTCCGATCTCATGGAGCATTGAGAATGCAGCTAGTGGTCAGCGTGGCGTCTGAGCAGATCTGAGCCAGTTGGCGAAAAGTTGAGAAATTATCATCACAGCAGGTGCGCCTTTTGCTTCTGCTTGGGGACCCATCTGCAGTGCCAATGCTGTGCATTTGCAGCCGCCGCAATGGCTCACAGAGATCAACATGCAGCATGAATTCGAAGAATGGCAGCGATTGCAGTAGGAGTTGATAGAGCAACAAAAGCCCATGCAAGCCCAGAAGCTTTCTGGTCTCGTAGTTACTCCTTCACCAAACATCAACAAAACACCCAAGGTCATTGCAACTTCGCTGGTTCCCTTTTTAGCTTGAAGAAGCAGCAATGTTTCAGGTTCCGGGGCCCTTGGGGTATCGCACAGCCTTGACCCTTTCAAGTTTGCAAACTATGGCAGCGTCAGCCCCTCCTTTGGTTAGGACCACTTTGCTAGTCTTTTGAAGGAGGTGATGCGTGGTAGCAACGCTCGTGCCTTTGATGACTTTACAAGCAAGGTCAAAGGTTTCAGCCAGGTCCTCAGGGACACTGGTTCATTGCAACATATTGCAACAACAAGTTCAATTAAAAACCAAGGATTCAATCACCAGCTTTTGATCCTGATGCACTTCTTAGGTAGAGGTGCAACTGCCAATGGGCCCGAAGAGGCACATTGCCAAGCGAAGCTATCTTCAATACATACAAACCTTATAGTTTCCGGTAGATTGACAGGCATTTGGATGTTGTGTGGCAGCCACATCAACCAACCAACCCCTTTCAAACCTCAATAAGCAAAATACTGCTTGCTTCTACAAGTGGAACTCGTGATGCACAGGCTGATCCAGAGGCACAGACAGCGGCATCAGCAAACGGACAGACGCCAGCGACTGGCTCGTGGATCTGGCATTCATTTGTTTTCCGATATCTGGAGGATGATTAGGGGATACAACGACTAATGCATACACATCATTAATCAATCTTGATCATCACACATCCACAAGCCAAAAAGGGAGTTTAGACACATGAAGATTGAGCTGCTGTGAGTTGGTGAATGGAACGTCAATGCATCAATGCATTGGAACATATCAGAACCCTGCTGACCACTCCGCGGACAGTCCCATCAGTCCATCGGTCCATGTGACCCATCCCCAAATATGGATGTTCTCCATCATTGGGATCACAGCCACTATTCATAGTATCAGTAGGATTTTTGGTTCATGGATGGTTGTAGTCAGATGCGCCCACATTTCAGTCAACCCCATCAGTTCAGACATGCACCACATCATCATTTTCAATTTGAAAGTTTATTTGAGATATACAAGGACTATTAAATCATATTAAATCCACATAAAATCATATAAAATCATATAAATAGTACGTCACATCCCGAAGGACATGTCCTTCCCGTGGGATGACCCTGTGCCAGGTGGTTTGCGAAGCTCAGCAGCGCCTTACCCAGCGTGGCCGAGGCGGCAGCTGCCGCCAGTGTGGGGAACTCATTGGGGGAACTCGTTGGATTCATGGATGGGTCAAAGCTTCTCAGGTAGTAAACAATTAATGAATTGCCATCCATAAACAAAGAATTTATACAATTTATATTTTTCATCCATATTCATCACACTTCAATATATATATTTTTCCAGTTTTTTCAGAGTAAAGCATCCATGTTTGGTAGTAAACTGTCATAGTTTTGGTATAAGCCATCCATGCTTGGTTGAGTCAAAATTCTGGACTTTTTTGAATGATAAATGTCTGTTTTCACAAGATGGTCGGAATCGGAATTTATTCAATCTTCAAGCAAGTGAAGGTATTGTACAAAAAGACATTTTTCGAAACTGTGACTAAGGCAGGAGATCTGAATGCGTTGTCCAAAGCGGCGTCCAATGCACAGCAGGCCTCCTCTTGCGAGCAACCAGAGCCAATCAGAACTTGCTGAGCCACGACACCTGAAAAAGAACGTTGTAAGTTCTGATTTCTGCAATTCTTGGAATCTTCTACAGGGCTTTCAGCAGGGCATCACTGACTTCACTGGCAAAGCCAAGGCGGTCCAGAGATGACAAGATCTTTGATCAGCATGACCTCATGACCACCTGTTTTTCAGACTCCGACCTTGATCATTGCGTTCCAGTCAAATTTGGTTTCACGCCTTCCTGACCAGGGAATTGCCAAGCAAGCTTCAACAACCATTTCGGAGAATGCCATCTCCAGAGAAAGGCTGGAGATCGATCTTTGATGGTTCTTACTAGTATGACTTCCTTCGCACATAGTGCACCGGAGATATGCTTAGACTCAGTTGCAGTCAAGATAAATGGTGCTGATCGACTTGTAAGCTGAAGGTGGATGATGTTTTTTGGCGGTGCCTTGCTGGGCTGCTTTCTGATGAGCGTCTTGTCAATTTGATCTTTCGAAACTTTTGTTGTTTAGTTTTTGACAGTTGTTGATACATTACAACCGCATGACACTTTGTGATTGAGCAACCAGCAACACAACAGCAACGATTGCACGCCAATTCTGAGGCCTTGCCTTTTTCTTTTTGCCCGTCCCTTAGATTGCTGAACACCAAGCAGGTTCGCAAGCCTTCAGAGCCAACCAAGATGCACCCAGCAGCTAATGTGCATGAAGCATGCATGCTATTACAAGCATTCATTCATAGAATATGCGTAATATATAAACAATATGTAAACCTACTCTTACTTGAAAAGCACACTTACACCAACATTCTTATGACAACATATCTGCGCACAGCGGACAGCAGCAGGCGAACTTGCACGTTAGCAGAATGCTATTTGTACACTGCACACTTTCCACTGGACTCAACATTATGCCAACGCTTCACGGCCGTTTAGGTTCTGGATTGTGAGCAGACATATAGCAATATCATCCTTTGCGGAACAAGGCCTATGGTAGTTCTGGCTCCGCAGAAGTTTGCCTTGCTTTTCACACTTGGCAGGGGACTTGGTATACTTGGTGCATATGCGTATCTTGTATCCGGCAATTCCTGTTTCTGAGTCTTACAGCAGACTGCCCCTTGAGGGGCCTTGACCCAATCCAACAGCATCACGGGGAACAAAGTGAAGGAAGTAAACGAATAACACAGAATACACTCAAGATCATACACGTGGCACTCGAGGCTCTTTGTGCTTCCTTGGCAGCTTTTCAGCTCTGCGAGGACATTCAGCTTTCTTGAGGCTGGACGTCAAGCTTCGTGCAATCATTTGCCACAACGGATGACAGCTGCTACTGTTATCATTTGTTATCCAATTATGACAATAATATGACAATAGTATCAGCAAGCAATTGCAATCATCAGAATCATCCGTGATTGCATTGGGCTTTCATATCCATGTTTCATCACAACGTGTTGCTGACCCGCTCAGCTCGGCAGGCATTTGTTGTCGCGCAGTCGTTTGATATTTACTGCGACCTATGCCATGTCGATGGCCTGGGACCCTGGAGATACCTGGAGTTTTCTTCATCACAGACATCGCAGATCCATTCGATCCTTGGACGTCAAAGGTTGGAACCTTGTGGGCATCTTTGATTTACAGGTTGGGACTTGAGACTGCCAATGTAAACGTAGATTTGAGTCTGTTTGAATGCAAACATCAGTCAGGTCATACCTGTTGGCCATTGCCTTCTCTGCAGTGCAGGCGCGGCAATCTGAGGTCCCCAAGTTCGAAATGTCATGGTGTGACACATGGGATTTTTTGATTTTCCCTTTGATGGAATAAGACGGTCCATTGAAGCCTACGGTAGGGAATCCAATGGGCTCAGCTACCGTGTTGGCGTTGCAGGTCAGCGCCCTCTCGTCTGGCTCACAGACATTGTTTGGCGACGTTTTGTGCATCGCTTTTAGAATGAGACACGACAAACAGCTTCGAAAGTCTGAGACCCAGAAAGCAGTTTGACCATGCTGACACCAGGTGGTTTCTCGTTTCCTACATTCCAGGTGGAAGGCCATTGTGATGCAAAGAGAGATGGGGAATTTTCTTGCCACGAACAGTTGCACACACCCGCTTTAGGTAATGGTTGGTGATTCAGTCGCTTTCGACACTGGTGCACCAGGCGAGCCCTGGGATTTGTGACGAATATGGCATGGAGGCTCGTGTACTGCTCGTGTTCTCAGCGCATGCCTGGGATATTTTGTCGCAGCTTTTCAAACCTGAGGATATGCAAAGGATGTTGCAAATGTGCAAGTGCAAATCTCAGAGGTTCTCAGGGCCTTTTTTGCGCAACTCTAACTCCCAGTAACACTCTGGATTACAAGCTTGGTGCAAAGCAACCCAGGCAAAGGTTCCTTGCTGCCGTTCTGATCAGATGCGAGACATGAGGCCATATGGCCACCGGTGAAAAGATGAAGTGCTTCGCATGTCATGCCACAACACAACATGCCAGTTGAAGGACAATACATACCTTGCAGATTGCCAACATGAACAATCACAATTGTGATGCGTTTGCAGCTCAAATCAGAGTGCTGGGTTGTCTGGGTTGGGTTCGCAGAGTTTGAACCATGGAGAGCGTGACCCTTTGGATTGCTCTATCTCCCCAGCAATTTGCTGACTTGAACAGTGGGAAAGAAGTGCAGCCTGATGAATACTCGCAACGATTTGGTCTTCGAACATCGGCTGTTGAGGCAGTGGACCGAGCTCAGTATTTCATGGATTGGACACCTCAAGGGCTGAAAGGAGAGCATCACCAGAAGCAGTTCACCGTGTTGCAGGTGGAGATCTCAGCCTTGGGATACCTACAGAAGATGGAGGCCGGAATCCTGGCGAAGACGAAGCCAGGAGAGTACAGGTGGTATGGAAATTTGAAGCAGGAGGAACGAGATGATCAAGGGAGAGTTCTCTACCGCTTCAGTGACACGGCTGCGGAAATTATCTGAGGGCTGAGGGATTTTCATGACCCCAAAAAGGTGCCACGAATTCGAACCGGATGCAGAACAAGCTCACTTCTTCTCAAGAAGTTTCACAAGTGTTAAAGGCCTATGAACTTTCAAGCGGAGCATTGATTGTTGCTCACTGACATGAAAAAATGGGACAATGGTTTTTTTGACTATGCAAGGCAGCTGTGTGTCTCGGTCACGGTGATGAGCAGGAAATCAGCGCGAAAACACGAAAATGGAAAGGAAAACGCGAAGCGGGGGAGAGGAGCGCAAAAACACGAAAAGGAGAAAGCGCATATACGCAACACAGAAAAGCAAAACTACAAACCGCTTTCAAGACATGTTGAAGGGTGAAAAAGCTTGAGCGTGTAAATGTGATGCAATAATTGGCTGTTTTGTGCTGTGGCCTCATGCAATGCAGAGAAGAAATGTAAATAGTATATACTGAATAACAATTTCATCTATGCGATGTAGAATCTATCCACAGCGCCGATCTATCTATTGTCTTTCTGCTATCAATCTATATGTCTATCTGCCTATCTACCTACCTACCCATATATCCATCTATCCATCTATCCATCCATCCATCCATCCATCCATCCATCCATCTATCCATCCATCTATCTATCTATCTATCTATCTATCTATCTCTATCTATATCTCTCTCTATCTATATCTCTCTCTATCTATATCTCTCTCTATCTATATCTCTCTCTATCTATCTATCTCTATCTAGCTATCTATCTATCTATCTATCTATCTATCTATCTATCTATCTATCTATCTATCTATCTCTATCTATCTCTATCTATCTCTCTCTATCTCTCTCTATCTCTCTCTATCTATCTCTATCCATCTCTCTCCATCTCTATCTATCTCTATCTATCTCTATCTATCTCTATCTATCTCTATCTATCTCTATCTATCTCTATCTATCTCTATCTATCTCTATCTATCT
>BGPT01003264.1:2661-38547 GCA_003297045.1 Symbiodinium sp. clade C Y103 | reverse complement strand
GAACGGTAGCCCCCCAGAAGGAAAACGCCATGGCAGTGAAGGACGGAGAAGCTCCAAAAACACACGGGAAAACTCCCTAACGTCCTTTCTGAATCCCAGGAAAAGAACAGTGCAGCCTACCAGAAACCTACCAGAAAAAGAACAGTGCTGCTGTAGGCTGCTGCAGTGGGCCGCTGCTGGAAGGCTGCTACTCCTACTGCTGCAGTAGCTGGAGGCTACTGCTGCTGGTNTGCTGCTGCTGCTGCTGCTGTCGCTGCTGCTGCTGCTTGTGCCAGAAACTCTTCTTCCCTTACGCGCTCCCCCTTGCGTCTGCCGGGGTCGGCGGATTAATGTCTATTAATTACATACAATTTTTGGGCGAAGGTCTAGGCATGTTTTTTTTTTGGGTTTAGTCAATTTAAAATATCGAATAATGAATAATGTGTTTTTTTGAATATCTTGGAAGGTAGCATATTTTCGGTATATATTTGTAATTTAATAGGCTAATTAATTACTAATAGTATGAATAAGTATTATACGTGGATAAAATTGAAGAATATATTTAATATTATTTATTGATATGTGTCGCTAATATATAAATTTAATTTATTAGGCAAATATAAATTTGAAATATTTAATATTTTAATAAAATTAAAGTAATATATATTTAAAAAAATATATTTGAAAAATTAATAAATAATAATATTAGAGAGGAGTAGCTTGAAAGATTATTTAGTCTAGCTGGCATGTTTATGAAATAGAGTAATGTCAAGGTAGGATTAAAAATCCCCCCCCTATTAATCATCGTCATCTTCCGTCTCGATCTCTGGGCAATACTAAAGTCAATTAGGTGCGGTTTTCCCCCCTAAACAAGGGTGAACCCCCCCCTAATTAATCATCCTCCCCCGGAAACCCCAAATTTTTGGTGGACTAATTTGCTTTTACTTCCCTTTACTTCCCTTTACTTTTTAATTGGGTTTNAGGCTACTGCTGCTGGTGCTGCTGCTGCTGCTGCACCTGCTCCTGCTGCCTCCTATAGCTGCTGCTGGGAGGCTGCTGCTGCTGCTGCTGCTGCTGCTGCTGTCGCTGCTGCTGCTGCTTGTGCCAGAAACTCTTCTTCCCTTACGCGCTCCCCCTTGCGTCTGCCGGGGTCGNCTGCTGCTGCTGCTGCTGCTGTCGCTGCTGCTGCTGCTTGTGCCAGAAACTCTTCTTCCCTTACGCGCTCCCCCTTGCGTCTGCCGGGGTCGGCGGATAATTTGTTTGATGAACTCTGTGACTCTTCACCTACTGGAATGACTGGCTCTACCGGTCAGATTGAGAATTGCAAGTCCTGACGTGGTCTTGTATCCAGAATTCTGAACTTTCGACAGCTCCTATCCGATGCCAGATAGAATTTGCCACTTTCGCCCACATTGCAGGAACTGATAGGCTCTTCATCTTTCCGCATTTTGACATGTACAGAAGCAGGCCGGCCATTTTGGACTTGGGTGAATCTTGCAGGCAACAACGTCACTTGTTTCGTCTATTGGGTTTCGACAGTGATGTTTCTGTGGTTTAAAGCTTGCCCCTGCGTGAGGTGGTGTGGCGATGCGTTTGATGAAAAGGACTTGCAAACCTCAGCATGCCTTCTTGAACCTCGACGCGGCAATGGCAGGGTGCGGAACGCCAAGCAGGGTTTGGTGTCCGCATAGCGGGTTGAATCTGAAACCAGCATGCAGCAGCATTCGTGCAGGCTTTGAGGTTCGAGGCGGCATCAATAGACTAGTGGAAATCTGCAAGTAGCATGACATGAGCAGGCATGGACACTGCGATATCCATCACAAGGCGCAGTTGCTGGAATTCTTCACTCTTTGCAAAGTCCAGGAGCGGCATTCGATGTAGCTTTGCCTTGCCAACATGGAAAGCAAGGTTTGCACTAGCGGCACTGAGACCAGCGGGCACCGGCCTCAAGCCTGTAAATGTTGGGACTGAAGTGCACAGTTGGCTTCGAGAGTTTTAAGGTCAGAAGAGACAAGCATTATGTCAGAGGAGCCGCTGTTTGCATCCAGTTCGTGATATGAAAGAGATTGTCTTGGCGTGAAGGATTTATTGTTTGGAAGCTTTCCATGCGAGCCGGACACTCATCGATGAGACACGTGTTGTCCGTTTGACTGGCATTGCTTGGCATCAAGAACTATCCAAGGCCATTTCTGAATCAAGATCCTGCAAGGTCAGGGACTTGGGAGGAAACTTGAAACAAAGTACAGGAATCCCCAAGTGGATAGAAAACCGTCTCCAGGATACTATAGATGATCTCTACCCCACAATGTCTAAGTTTCCAATGAATCTATCATTCATTTGTTATTTGATATACATGTATTGGGGGGATTGCCAAGATTGCCGTGCAAGGATCTGTAAGATAAGATAATCTCACGACTGACCTGAGCTCAGGCCCAGTTGCTTCGATGACCCCCGATCAAAAGTCTTCAAGTTGCTGAGAAAGCATATGGTCACAGTCCAAGCATTTGAGACCACGACACCGTGAAATGGTGACATTGAGTTTACCAAGGTTATTCCACGCCACCCATCCCGCCCCAACATATCAAGCGATTTTCCGTTTGCTCCAGGTGGTGCAAAAGCCAAGGGCGGCTTTGCTGCTAGCGGAGTGTTGGCAGGAGCTTCCAGAGGCTCTACTATCAACTTGTTCCCATGTTCTGTTCCAACTTGTTTTCCATGGGAGGTTCTTCTCTGCAAAAAACGCTGTTGTTGGAGTTGCCTCAAAATTCGACCCAAAAATCCCAAAAGGCATCGCGGCCATCTGTGAAGAGCTTTCTCCTGGATGGCAAAGATCCCCGCATCATGGAGTCGGATGAGCAGGTTTGGCACGTACAGTGTGCACCACACCACCAATCTCCACTATTGCCATGTGGGTGTGTCTGAAAATCGGTATACTCCCAAATGGCAAGTAAAATCAGGTAAAATCATGATTAACCAGTGGATTTAGAGGGACCCTATTTTCAGACAAATCTATATGTTCAGCCAATGAAAGCGCTTCCGCAGTTGGTCACTTTGTGAGGCGCTCTGGGGTCTTCGTTATTTGGATGGCTATGGTGCTGCCTTCCTTGAAGTGCCCCTGGCAGCCTGTGGAGTACCACTAGCAGGTCAGGAGGCGATGATTGTGTCAGTGGCCCCAGAAATAGTCCTTTCACGGCTTCCTTTGGAAAAAAACACAGCACTTCAGGCTCATCCGGGACGACTGCGGCGGGGCCTCTGCAGCCGAAGTAGCATCCCAGCTGGTGAAGACCATGTTGAGTTCCGAGCCGCTGCTGCCCACCCGACATGATTGTGCTATATTGTGCTGGATTTGTCTGCCGAGTAATTTTTCTGCTGATTTTCCCATTCGTGTGCTTTCAGTGATTTTCACATATTTCACGTCTTGAAGGCTAGAGCGATGCTCTATTCATGCTCTGATGTTCAGTGGTGAAGATGATCGAGTTGTGCTTGACTCAGAAGATCAAGTCAGGGATACCATGCCAAATTAGCATAGGCAGTCTTGACGCTGCCCGTCAATTTCCCAAGATTGCGTTTGTCAGCTTATCAAGAAGCATAGCTTTGTGTCAAAGGTGCAAGCTCAACAGGCAGCGAGGGAAGCCTACAAGAAGGGGAAATCCCGCAGGTGCACTGCATCCTGCAACTTCATCCAACAGCGTGTGGCTGTGCAGTACGCCTTTCTGCAAGGAGGTCCCAAAATGCGACCATGCGCCGAAAGATGACCACTGAGGTGCGACCCTGCTGTAGCATCACAGGGCGACCCTGCTGTAGCATCACAGGACATGTGGTGAAATCCAGCATCCAAACCAGTTGCCATGTCGAAACATGATGCAACTTAGGGAGATGTCCGATACCAAAAGGTGCACGCTTTTATGTTTTTGCACAGCCATAACTGGGCAAGGTTCGAGAGCTGGGTCTACAACCTGGCGAGGCACCATGAAGCTGAGCATCGTGGCATCAGTTGCAGCATCTTTGCGTCAGTAGGTTGGTGAAATACCGGGGATCTGGCGTCAAGGCACCCTACACAGACCACCTGAACGGGATCAGAATTGCAGCTGCAAGGCTGGCAATTTTCGACGGGACAGGATTTTAAAGATACGACAATTCTTTGCTCACAGCCCATCGGTCACTTTTTGTGGAAGACACAGATCTTTGTTTTCAGATCAAACCAAATCCCCTCACAGCTTTTGTAGCTGTTTTGATTGGCAACATTGCAATCAGCAGGGAGTGCTGAAAAGTTTTTTTCCTCATCCTGTTCTGCCAAATTGACATCAACATTTGGAGGATGGGTCAACAGGGCCAGGACCACAGAGCTGAAGATTGGTGCTGTCATGGTGGATCTTGATACAACTTGGTGTGGCGAGTGGTTCGCCTCAGGTCAGACTTCCGCAGACAAATGGATCAGACAAGTGCCGGATGAGAAGGTTCACAGGGTATAGATTATAGGCATTCAGCTTTGAGCGCAAATGCCCCAAATGGGGGGGAACTGGAGGCTGTTCACTTGAACCTCCTCTTTGCGCAGCATCCTCAAAGAGCTGTAGAAGCCATGGCACTCCGAAATCTCAAGAAGTGGGTCTGGGTTTGTTCAAAATGCTATGGCCCTATGGTTGGTCATGATTTTACCGATTGAAATTTCCATAAACATCCATAACCAGTTGAACACAGCTGTATCTTTTCCCACTTATCGCCCAATTTGACACGAACCCGAGGCGGGCTCGTCAGCATGGCCTTGATCTGCAGAACCTTTGCGTGGACCTATCTCAAGGCAGCTGACCATGTGGCTATGTTTGAAAATGGGGTATACCTTCCAAATGGCCATTTAAATATATTTAAATAGGGAACATGATGATAATCCATTGGAATTGGGGATATCCATGGATATCCTATTTTGAGACAAACCCATGTTTTGTTTCACTCATTTGACTGGGTTCTGTGTGGTAGCAGGTTTTTCTGCCACGGGGCGAAGGGATGATGGACTGCTCCCGCGACCTACAGCCTGGCAGCCCGCCATGCCGCTGATGGCTTTTGGAGCCCAGGACTGGGTGGAAGGCATGTTAGCTCTTTCAGTGTTTGAGGTCATGAAAGCAGAATCAGAAAGCCCGTATGCATCCCAGAACTTGCTTTTGACAAATTTGCTATTGGTGAGATTGGTGAGGTTGAAAAAGTGCAATGTACTTTTCTGTTTGCAGGTACTGTACCTTCTTGAGACTTTACCTTTTCTTTCTTCCCACTGCATTCCAGGTCGGAGTTTTACTCCTTCAACCACCATCGAGCTTTGATCGGTGAGCAGCTCAAGAGTCCCCAGCTGCAGCCCTGTACAGCTTCGCCCAGCTTTGCTCAACCTCGCTCCGCAGCTCGCTCAGCAGGTCAAGAGCTTCTGCTGTGCTTCGGCTATCCCATTTGGAGCCTGCACCTTGGTACCCCTCAAGAACTGCACAAGCTGCACGGTTTGTTGCGGTCACACACCCTTTAGCCCAGACCCACACCTTCCCAAAGATTGGCGTCCATTGCTTTGAGAGTGTTAGAGTGGTGAAAGGGCACAAAACTTCAATGAGTCTGTTCGCGGATTCTTGAGATTCTGTGTGCACTTTCTCTCAGAAAGGTTCTTTCCGTGCTGAGTGGCATAGAGAAAGCATTACAAAATGAGAGTAGGTGCCCCAAAGTTGCAAATGTCTTCCTTTGTTGTTTCCAGTGAGCTTCTCAGCAAATGGTCGCAGAAGCTGTCTCCAATTCTCCCTCTTTGTTGGTGGAGAAAGTCCAGAAAACTGCCAGAAGAATCGTCGTCATCGTCGTCGTCGTCGTCGTCGTCGAAGAAAGAGAAGAAGAAGAAGAAGAAGAAGAAGAAGAAGAAGAAGAAGAAGAAAAAGAAGAAGAAACATGACTGTACTCTACTCATTGGTTCTCCGGGATCCCTTCGCATCCGATTTCTCTCAGGACTTGACTTTCGCAGCGTCTCAGATGCAGAGGCTGCGCAGCTGGCAGTTCGATCCGCGGCAGTGCCCGCAGTGGGGATCTGCATGGCAGCAATGCTGGCGGCCGGAAACTCGTGATGCCTCTGATGTGGATAATGAATGGAAAGATATGGAAAGATGGAAGACAATTCCAGTGCAGGATATCATGGGACAAGTTGAAGCGAACTGGGAGATGTCATTCTTGGTGTCACCCTTTCAGACGTGAGGTAGTGGAGTTGCCTGGCAAAGAGAAGCGTCCAGAGTGGGTTGGCCCAGATGTTTCACGATGGCCTCGGAAGTGATTTCAAGGCAAAGATCTTGGGCATTCTTTGACGGACAGTCCCACAAAGGTAGCAAGAAGAATGCTTGGATTTTGTTCACCCCAGGAAGCACATCGCACATCTTCTTGGCAAGGTGGAGGTGAAAGAGGCAATGCACTCAGCCTGTCTTTCAGCCCAGATCTGCTGGATCTCCACCTGAAAGTAGCATCTCTGGAGGGTTCGCTTTGCCCAACCGGCCTTACCGGAGACTGAGGAGAAGCCTGACGTATCCAGTGAACCCCAGGCCTTTCAGAGACTTGCCACACTGAGGATCTTTGCGTATCCTCCGACCCTTGTGGGAGTCTTCAAAGATTCTTCAAAGCACAGATGACTTTGAGCTTTTTGGCTCTGGACCATGGAGAGCCATGAAGAGGGCAGACAGATATGGCAGTGACCACTTGAAATGATGGCCAGTGAGGTTCCAACATGTGCTGCTGGCATAAGACCATAACCATAACCTCTGCCAGATCATGTGAAGCATCAGTGCATTGATGATGATCGGACCTTGGAGGTTATACTACCCTTTGTGCAGGATGGATTATATATGATAATCCATGAACTGGGAATCCCCATGACATCCGAACATTATTTTGGGGATTTTCCAAGAGGTTTTAGTTCCACTGCTCACTTGTGCCACAGTGCTTTGCGCGGTGCCTTTCATGGCTCCCAAAAAGAAACCTGCTGCAAAGCCTTCCACCGTTAAGAAGCGTCCAGCTTCAGTGACTTGCCTGAGCTTGGCCAATCTGCATCAATAGATGTACCGGACATGATGTAACTATGTTATTCATCTCTCAGATCGAAGCTTCCTCTCTTTCTTTTGCTGTCTCTCTGACATCTTCGAGATTTTGATTCTATCCACTCTGTGGCCTCGCTCAAGTTCCCGCAAAGATTAGATGTGAATGACACACATCGCAAAGCTCAAGCGTCTCTCAGCATTTCAGCAGAGGTCCATTGTATAGCTGATGTCATAACATGTCATAGCTATTATAAGGCGAAGCCAACTCAGACAGCGAAGCGGCCTGCAACTGCTCTGAAGGGAGCTACACGCATTTCCAAGGCGACATCGTTCCGGTACAGGGCCTGATTAAGTCGTTTTGCATGGAGGAAGGACTGTAAGTCACTCGCACAAAACCGCTGTTTTGACAGGAGCTCCTGTGACTTCTAGATGAAGTTACTATTGCATCGAAAGATATTGACATATCATGACGAAGTAACAAAGTATGGTGAGGTTCCGACCGCTTCCAGGTTTCAACATGTCCTCATTCTGTGGCCAACTTTTCGGAGGCGGTGGTGGAACGTGGCTTGGTTCATAAGATGAATGCAACGAATGTTGAAGAAAGTGACATGAAAGTCACATGAAGATGACTGTTTGCACAGCCCCTAGCGGCCCTAGCGTACGCTTCTCTCAGTTCTCTGATTTGAAACGATTAGAATCATTATATAAATAAATAAATATAACAATTGAATCATTATATAGATTGAGAACTTCCAAACGCTTCATGGTTGTGTCGATGACGGAGAACTCTGTTCCGGCCCCTTTGGGAGTCTAAGGCATGGACATTCAACTGAAGGTCGACTTTGACCGACAGGTCCTGGCTGGAGTATGCCAGCTTTCAGTGCGAGTCATCGCAAAGAACGCATCCCACGTCATCCTTGATGTCTTGGCATTGGCATGCTGGCTTCCTAATTGTCTTGTGCGTTGATGGATGATCTTTTAATATCCTTTGAGCATCTTTAAGCATTTCTTTCTATTTGTCTTGACGAAACGAAGGGTTTGGCGGAGAGTGAAGTTTTGATTTGTCTCGTATCACGAGGCAATTGAAAGTGTGGTTGGTGAAGATGGACAGCCAGTGTCGTGCCATGCATTTAGCCCTTGCAACTTTTATAATTCATTCATCAAGTCTTACCTTGGTTTGTTGGTGAAAAGGTCTTGCGGAGTTTAAGGAGCTGCAAGTGAGGTAGTTTGGAAGGTCGAGGATTCATCATGGCCCAAGTCGCAGTTCGGCCAAGCTTTATGCATTGAGTTGCCACAGCTGCCGCGCGGAAAGAACGTCACGACATTTTCTGTGAAATACGAGACGACAGAGAAGAGCACAGCCTTGCAGTGGCTGACAAAGGAGCAGACTCAGGGGAAGGAATATCCATTGTGCTTCACGCAAAGCCAAGCGATTTGTGGAAGGTCTATTCTACCGTGTCAAGATACACCATCAGTGAAGAGCCCATTTTCTATATCGGTGACGGTGCCCACACCACTCACAGCAGTTGCATCGGGCAACCCTTGTGGCGATCCAGTGTCCGATGGCGCATTCCGCACTTTTGTGTATGAGCAGAAAGTGCCTGTCATGTCCTATTTGATTGCAATTGTGGTGGCTCACTTGGACTCGTGTGACATTGGGCCCAGAAGCAAGTGCTATGCAGAACCTGGTGTCATCAAGGCAGCGCAGAAGGAATTCCAGGACATTGTCGAGGAATTTATAGTTACTGCTCAGGAAGTAGTGGGTGGAGCAGAGTATGAATGGGGCAGCTATAATGTTGCAGTCATGCCGTCATCATTTGCATATGGAGGAATGGAAAATCCGAACTGCACTTTCATGAGTGCTTCCTTGATTCCAGGGGACCGTAGCCTGACGCCGACGTTGGCGCATGAGATTGTGCACTCCTGGATTGGGAACCTTGTCACCAATGCACTGTGGAAGGACTTCTGGCTGAATGAAGGTTTCACACGCTACATTGAGAGACGAATTCTTAGACTCATGGCTAAAATGGCAGGATTTGAGTTTTTGATTCTGGGCACTTCTTTTCTTGCTTGCCATTTGCATTCTAGCTTAAGCTGCTTTGTTGATGACGACCTGTCAGCTGAGGCAAGATCTATGGACCTGCGTTCCGAGGGCTGCTTCTTTTGGTCGGATACAATGATTTGATCAAGTGACTTGCCAGCGTCGTTGGCTTCAGAGTGGAGTAGGTGTTTCTTGTCGGTTTTGCATAGGACATACGATGCAGACTGTCATTTTCTTGGATGAATTCTCCGTCTCAGGGCAGTGGACATGCTCACCAAGCAGGGCACTCCTGGCCTTACCAGGCTTGAACCAGAGATCGACGACATAGATCCGGATGATGCTTTTTCCAGGGTGCCATATGAAAAAGGGTCACTTTTCCTCTTCTACCTGGAGCAAATTGTGGGTGGCGAGCAAGCTATGACTGGCTGGCTTCGCGCTTATGTCGAATCTTTTCGAGAGCGCAGCATCCAAACTTCAGATGTCAAGCGACACTTCCTTGATTTCTTCAAAGGTGTGGAGCGCGTAAAAGAAATTGATTGGGAGCATTGGCTTCATGGTGAAGGTTTGCCAGACTTCAACCTAGCAGACTATGTGGATCGATCACTTGTTGATGAAAGCAAGTCTTTGGCTGATAGCTGGCTGAACACCTCAACATCAGAGGCTGAGACTTCGCACATGAAAGCCCAGCAGTGGATGTTGTTTTTGGATCATTTGATCAATGCAGTGGTAGCTGGCAAGTCCATTTCCCATAGCACACTGGAGAACATGGATAGCAAGTACAAGATTTCAGCCACATCCAATGTTGAGGTGTCTTTCAGGCAGGGGACGTGTTCAAAGATTTTCAATAGACACATATAATTGTCAAAGATTCTGCTTTTGGACAGTTTGCTCCCTCAAATCTCTTTGCAGCTGCATAGTGCAGAAGACGCATGAGATTCGACAGACTTATATAGATCCCTCCTGCTTCGTTGCATATGACGGCAAAAGCATGGTTTTCTAGATTTTGCTTTCGATCATCCCAATGACAGACTTCAGACAAGGGAAGCATCTGATTTGATGCAGAAAAAAACCACAAAGCCCTCAGGTGGTGCTTGTTGGGGTGCAAGCTCTATTGGCCCGGGTGTTTGGCATTGACTGAACATTTCCTGGCAAACCATGGTCGTGGAGTATACGTTAAGCCTCTTGGATGCAAACTTGCTGACCAAAGTGGTGATTTTCGGCATGATTGTGAAGACGTCAATAGATTGCTTGGAGAAAGATGGGCTGTTCAATTTCTTCACATGAGGCCACTGTACCTGGCGTTCAAAGCCTTTGATCTTGAGCGTGCACGTACAGTGTTCCAGCGCAACCGCCACGTGCCTGCAAATTAG
The DNA here is from genome assembly GCA_003297045.1 of Symbiodinium sp. clade C Y103. Taxonomy (NCBI): domain Eukaryota; class Dinophyceae; order Suessiales; family Symbiodiniaceae; genus Cladocopium; species Cladocopium sp. clade C. The sequence continues at coordinate 28,120 of BGPT01003264.1, read as the reverse complement.
TGCACTCACTCGCAGACACTTTGTATTTTTTTCCTTAGCACTTCTTGGTGTTAGAATCGTAGAAGATTCATGTTCATGTGATAAACACAATAAGACACCTACCAACTTCGACCACCCATTTATGGTCAGATTGGGGATGGTTGATTTGTGAGGTGCCTCAATACATATTGCTACTTTGCATCTAGATGCATCTAGTAACATCCACCACTTAGCATTTCGTGAAGGCCCTGAGGCCCTTCACCCAATTTTCAACCGAGCGGGGACTATATTGCAAGATGTTGCAAGACACAACATCACCTCATTGCCAGATATTGCCACGTTGTAGACGTGAGTTCTGCAAGATGCCAATTTACACGGTCTTGACTGTATAGACATTTGCACTGGCGAACATACGTTTAAGTTATGTGACAATTTATCGTAAGTGTGTGCTGGCTTGTCGCTATCAACTTTCTGTAGAGAACGTGCAACTTTCCACAAAGCAACCTTTTTATCCAGCTCATGTGGACCTTGAGGTGCTTAGTAGAGCGCACACAATCTTCTTCACATTAGCATGTCTGAACCATGAATTCTGTACTGGTGGTGCCCCATTTTGGACTTGAGGCAACTTCTACATGACGGTGGTGACGCGGCAAATCGCAGCATTCCTGGACTAAATTCAGCAGCAGTTGCAGCAAAGGGTTTCTGCATCTGCCGAATGCTGTCTTGGTTAGACAATCCAGCTCAGAAATTTCGAGCCAGAAGCAAGAGTAAAAAAGACCGGATAACGCGGCTTCAGCAGGAATGCCAAGATAAGTGTCACATGATTCTGGTCGCATTTCTGGACTTCTGGTAGGCGCAAGCAGTGCAAGCTAAGACAGAAGACCTCCATGTTTGCACCTTGGAGAAGTGTCTCAATTGCCAGTGCCACGCTGAATTCGCCAAGACATCAAGGTGGCTCTTGATGAAGACGGTGCGCGTTTGGAGAGTAAAGCAGCAGCTTTGCAGGGGCCCCATAGCTGTTCACAGTTGCTAGCATCTCAAACACCAGATAGTTGATGATACTTGTATGTATTTCAATGTATTTCAGTGCATTTCATCTAGGTGGCGCATTGATATACATGTTACATATGCATGTTCATGCGATTCATGCAACAGGTAGCATTCTACTAAGACCACCTGCCCCCATGTGACAGGCTGAATTTGGTGAGCCATGGAGCTTTTGCTTCTCGTTCTGATGTGATGCAAGCTCCGGCGAAGAGAGATGTCAGACTCTGAATTGAAAACATGTTACATAAATCGCTTGAAGTTGTGAATCTTGTGAATGTGTCAGCTGAGCTGCCATGGCTGGCCAGCTGGGCCAGCTCACACCAGCTGGGCTGAAGACCGACCAGTAGCCAGACAAAACGTGGTACCGGGTGAGACCAGCTGCAGTTTGGCATGTTGATCTTCATGTCATGGCCATGGCGAAGAAAAACGCCTTTGAGGCAGCAAACAGCATCTTCTCAGCTTTGAGCCGGACCCGCAGTGAGACATGGCATAGATGGCATGGATGACATTGGTTTGGCGTCCATCATCAAGACGTACCTAGGTGCCGTGGCCAAAACCACTGAGGGAGATGACCAGGCCGATGGATTTAGTGCTGTGGGGATATGTGGGAGGTGTTTATTTTCCACCGGTATACAAGTCTTTGTGATTTCAGGTTCAAGAAAAAACTGGCACAAAACGGAAAGAACCGGAGCCAGAAGAGGATGTGCCGATGTCAGAATCTGAGTGGTGCTTGCTTTATCAAAGTACGTCCAAAGGAAAAGGCGGATCTGGAGTGTGTGGAAATTGACAAAGGAACTTTGTTGACTCTCCATCGCGACAAAGGTCATACGTATGTGCGCAGACCCCGATGTTTCTTCCTGAACCAAGGGGCCTCTTGCCTATCGAAGAGCCCCTCGACTGGCAGGTGCGATTGCGGAAGCTGAAGTATGCCAGCTCAGCGCCTACCTGGCTGATTTGGTCAAGTTTGATCCTGGGATATGACCTTGGTTTATCTGAAACCTATGTACCAAGCAATTCCAGCAGGTTACAACAAAGTTACAAAAAGTTACAACTGTAGCATTTTTTCGAAGATGAGAAGCTTTCTGGAAATTTAGGATGGACTCAATTTTAGGAGAAATTTCTATAGAAACCAATATCTGGGGCAAAGATTCCAAATTGGAACGGAAAGACATCGATGCCATGACCTCAGCTCGCCAGGCTGGCACCCATGAGTTTGGATACAGTGCTCAAGTGGATCAAAGAAGCCGTTGAGGCAGAGTCCAGTGATGTCCAGTGAGCCATAAAAAAACCAATTAACTTTCAATTAACCTTTATTAAACGTAATAAACATACCTGTCACCCTGTTGGTCGGTATGTTGAGTGTGTTGTTGCTTGAGCCTACACCACTTGGTTTATCGGAGCTTATTGTGACATATTTTGACCATGATGGGAATACCTATTGAGTCTCATGACTCCATTCGCAACGTGCAGTGAACCGATTTGTAAGCGGAGAGCTTAGATGTTAGGACCCAGATGCAGAACTGTCTCGCGAAACTTGGAGAAATTAATGATGGCCGCCAAACTCTTCCCATATGCGCTTTGAGCGTTTTCTAGGGATATGCGGCATAGTGGACATATTGGATGATTTGGAATCTAAGGATGTGATCCGAACTGGTGTGGCTGAACTTCAGCGCCGCGTCTCGAAAGGGGAACCTGTTTCAGAGGCTGCCTCGATGACAGGACTTGAAAGACGTAGGACAAGCATCAATTGAGAATATGCTTCGAGGAATTGTCACCATAGCAGCTCAGCTTAGTTTTACTGCCTCAATCCCACCAAATCTTTGTTACCTGGAGCCACTTTGGGTAATCCTGAATGAGAACATAGAAGGAAATTAAGCATATCCAAAAGGTCACCTTTTGCTGCAATGCACTTCCAGCTACTTCCAACTCCTCTAGTCTGAGCGAGCACTTGTATCTTTGTCTGGAAGACAAGCCAAGCAGTCCACAAATTTGGATTCCAAAACCACAGACAGTGCCTATGCACACCACGCATTGATGCAGAATGATGCAGATAAAATCATGGCGAAGCTGGCAAATGCCATGAAACCCACTGCGGATAGTGTGTCATGTTATTTTCTCCTTCCTGTCGACAATGCCCTGATTGCGTGCAGGCGGTGTTTCGATCAAGGCACGATCTCATCAACAAGTTGAAGGCAGGTACAAGGTACATCTTGTCACGACTTTACCAACTGACTGTAGAGACACTTCTTCAGCACAGGAATCTGGCTTGGCTGATCTGGCAGAGGTGCGAGACACATCGAGACCTGCCGGGGTGGTTTAACAGGGTGCCGAGACGTGCCGATGACATCATCATTCGATGCTGCAGGAGGTGGACATTGCAATGCGAGCCTCTCAATTGGCCAAAGGATTTGCCCGAAACGTTCAGCAGGCCTGCCAGGAGCCCAAGGAGAGATGCTTGGAGAGCCAGTGAACAGCAATTGATGGGTCAAAATGGAAGGACCTTGGAAAGCAGCAGATGGAAACAGCAGATGTTGATCGTTTTCAGATGTTTTTAGATGTTTTTTGGCGGCAAACCATTTTTTACTCCACAAGAAATACCAAATTTTGATCCTCAGCTCTGATCTTGACTCAAGAGCCTCAGGTCTTGATGGCCAGACCACAGAGTCCATGGATCACTATGTCAAGACTGTGGTGAGGTGCGGGGCCTCAGAGCCTGACTTGTGGCTGGAGTGGACCACAGCTGATCCACCTTGGAACTCTCAGGGGCTGTGATCGCAAAGGGTGGATGATGCGTCATGGGCCCAGCATGTGCTGAGTCAAAACAGGTCTTTCACAATCCTTGAAAAATGATGAGGTCGCATCTTTATGCATCACCTGAGTCAAATTGCTGCCCGAAGCCTCAAAGCAGGATTTCACCATGCCTGGAATGTGTCAAATCAAACTTTCCGCAAATTGGAAGAGTCTCGTTGTTCTTCGTTTCCTGGAGGAGACCAAGACGCAGCTGACAAAGCTGAACAGTCATTGATAGACTTTGGCGCTCGTGGCATGTATTTAGTTTGCCACAGACTACAGTGTCAATATTCTTCAGTGCTTCAGCAGGATTCTGATTCTGGACAGGCACAGTGGGTGGATGGCCTTACATCATTTCCTGGTTGAAGGAGACTCCAGATCCAGCCAAATGGCCCTCTCCTGAAGTCCTTGACCAACTGGGATCGTGCTTGCCTTCACGAACCCCTGCCCAACTCTTTGCAGCTCTCTACGCAATTCTCTCCTCCCCCAAGCTGGGGCACACTCCCAAGAGCCTGGTTCGCATTGAGAAGATCCTGGCGAGGAACGTCTCACAGGCTTTCGACCTCAGCACTGTGGAACATTCCATGCCTCTCATCAAAGAGATAGCTGCTAGCTGCCCCATCATCAGTGATCGCTTCAAAACAGTTCTGAAGCTTTTGGCAGTTGCCATGGAAGTTCGAGAAGCAAGCGGGAAGTTGCAAAGTGAAACATGGCAAAAACTCCTGGAAAAGATTCAGGATTTAAGGGCCGCAGTTGCTGTGAAGACATCCAAGGGCTGGCAGCAACTGACCATGTCGGAGGTGGACTTTGTAGAGGAGCTCAAGGAAGTTGCTGAGCGCAGCTTGAAGATGGCCATGGAGAATGAAGAAGTGATGCGACAGAAACAAGAATTAGTTCAGCATGGACACGTGCAGGAGCGTTTGGAGCAGTGCCGACTGGCCGTTTTGGCAGTGGCCAATGAAGATGGGCTAAAGGAGAAGACCAAAGCTGGCCTGAAAAGATGTTTGATCAAGATGAAGAACCTACATGAAGCCATGCAGAAAGTGGAAGTGCCATCACCTTTTTGTACAGAAGCTTGGAATATTGGCCGTGCAGCCATTCAAGACTTCAGCGAATCCGATCTGAGATGCTCCAAAGCGTTTCAATGGCTGCGGGAAAAGAATCTGGGATTCTGTGCAAGACTCCTCGACAGCTGCGGCCTACTGGAGCGACTTCACTTGATCCGAGAATCTCCACAGAAGTTGGACAACGTGCGCCGTTGCCTAAGTTGTGGGTGGCCAGCAACAACATTTTGCTCTTGAGAATTCTCAGATATTCTTAGCTTTCTGTTCCCACCACTTTCTGCTTTACAAGCTTTCACCACCCAGAACGCACCGTTTGAATGCTTCAGATGCTTTTGCCAACTAAAATTCGGTCAATCTGCTTCCTAGGACTTCCCTACCGATGTTGTGAACTTCTGCTGGCCACTGCAGAAAGAGATGCTTTGTCAAAGGACACCTTTGCCCCAAAGTTGGAGGAGGCGAGGCGCTGTGGTACAGGCAATTTGTAGCAGTGAATGGCCACGACGGACGCAGGTCCCTGCAGGATGGGAGTTCGACCCTCAGAATGCAGGAGACAAATGGCCGAGGAAAATGCGAGTTTTTCCGAGATCACCGTGTGTGGTATGAGGAGGAAGTTCGGTGCTGATTGGGGAGGGCCCCTTGTTTTGTCATGTGTTGAATTAATACGCACTTGTCATATCTAGCTATGTATCTGTCTATATATGTGTATATAATACAATACACACATTTCTTAACTGGATTTTGTGTATGCGAAATCTCCCAACAGCTCTAACCCTCGTTTGCTGTCTCTCCTGCCTCAACCACTACATCATATTGACTCTACAACTTATTGACAACTATGAAAGACATGTGATGTATAAAAGGAGGACACAAATTTCCAAAGTGGTGGCAGAATGAATAGTGTGTGCAGGCGCTAAATGCGCCAAATACTTTCAGCGACAAAATGAATCGTATCGACTGATATCTTCATGTCAAGTGCTAAGGCAGAACACTTCTAGACACCTGAACTTGCAGTACTTTCAAAAGGAGGCCTGGTGATTCTGATAGCCTTGTGTTGCACCACTGGTTGCACCTTTGCATCTCGCAGGGCCAGATGCAGTGGGCTTTGGACTCAGTGAATTATCGATATGAAGACAGAAACAAACACCCTGCTCTACAGGCGACACTGCTGAAGAATAGCTTTCTCCTGTAGGTCACTTTGTCCTTAGGACCTCTGACCTGGCTCAGTATCACAATCGACTGACAATACTGCACCCCAAATCATGGATTCAGAATTCCTGAAGAAAGATTGGCTGCTTCGGGAGGATGCCGTAGTCTTGTAGGATGATGGCCATGAACTCTTTCCGGCCATTGCCGGGTGAGGAATGGCCTTTGCCCAGCAACGTGGTGCCTTGGAGGCTGCGTGGGATCATAGCTGATCGTGCCTTCAGATTCATCAGTGGTGAATCTCCACCCCAAAGAGGTGATGTTGAGGAGCTATGAGGCACTCTGTTGTGAAAATGCTCCGTGTTGTGAAGGAATGACGGCGGTGTGGACAGATCCACTAGTGAACAGTGGCAGCAGCAGGACGAGGCCGATTCACCGCGCTGTTCACAGCTCGCAGCTGCGCAGCTGATTGTTGAGTCCTGGCTAGGACCATGCTATACCGGAAGCGAAACACTTTGCCATCTCCAGCTCAATGTCAGGAACTTAATGCCGCATCTGGCCTTAGCCTTTCATGATATTTTTGGAGAGTACGAAAGTAGATGTTGCAAGGAGGGGCTTTCTTCCGTGCACCATTTGATAGGACAGATTTGGATGAGTGCCCGTACAAAGAAGGCAGGCTTCTGCAGTCCATGCTGTTCAGAGCTCACAACTGCGCTAAACAACCTACATACCCTCAAGCTATTTGATTTTCGAAAGCGCAGGCGGCCGATGCTTGTTATGCTTGGAGGATTTCGATGACGAGCACCAATCTTCTTCAATGCATGGCCGGATCTCTTGGCTTTGCAAGAACCATTCGCATCATTGGATCATTGCTGTGATTAGGCAGAAGATTGAGGTGCATCACCGATGAATTGGGAGACTTGAAGTGTTGAAAGCTGGTTGAAAGCTGGTTGGAAGCTGGTTGCACCTTTGCCGAGGCCAGCACATGAAGTTCTGGAAGCAAATCACAGATCGCATGGCGATGATTTGTCTTGACCTGGAGAAGCTACCCCAGGCTCAAAACTGTGCGGCAAAGTGTATCCCAAAATTGGTTGAAGGGAACATTTAGATGCAACCCCAGAATATTGGGAAATCAAGAACATGTTTCCAGAAGATTTATCCCTGTGTCTATTGATACCATAAGGAGCGGAACACATCCATGAACAGCTATATCCCTACAGTCCACTATAGTCCACTACAGCCCCCTATCAACACATAACATCGATAACTTCCAGGGACTCAGACCCTTTCCCCATCCCCAAATCACTCGCAGGACGGATATCGTCAGATTGGCCTGGCATCTGCGTGGCGTGGAGAGTTGTGGCAGGCCTTGCGAGTGAGTCCAGCTCCACCGAAGAGTGTCATGACCTCAGGATGCCAATTGGACTGGGGGAATCATCCCACAAATGGAACCGAGAATTGCAGGATATGATACAGGTTGTTGGTTAATGATTCCAATTCAGCCAGATGCAATCTTGATATGTACATGATATAAACATGTATATATATATATAATTATATAATTATGTATATATGGGAATGGGTCAAAATTTAAGATCTGGGGGACCACAGATTTTAGTCTATGTTTAGTCTTAACCATCAATGATTGGGGTAGCCAATTTTGATCCGTACCCACATGTTATACATGTATATACATCATATACTGATATATTGTAGAGCTTCGCACACCGGCGATGCCACAAGGATAAGGATAAGGGTGATGTTATGTTGTTATCATTGAGCATGTTGTGCTCTGGCGCGCGCGCGCGCGCGCCCGTGGACCGTAACGCTCCTTACGTCGTGCAGCTTGTACCACAACTTTTTTTCCAAATTTTACTGCCTCAAAAAACGCCAAATAGGTGGTGTTTTGGTCTTTTTTGATGCCTTAGGTGTCAAAAACCATGGTATTTGCAATGTTTTTGCATACCACCATCCAAAAAGCATAGGTATTTATGCACTTTTTGGCCTATTGCAACAATGCGTGTTTATGTCCAACATCAAAAAACACTGTATTTTACAATGTTTTTACATTTCGAATCATTTTTTAGCACCTCAAAAAACGCCAAATAGGTGGTGTTTTGGCACTTTTTCTATGCCTTCGAAGGAAAAAACACTGTAAATACTAATGTTTTCAGACCCTAGCAAGCCTAAAACCATGGTATTTGCGATGTTTTTTGCCTTCGGCATCAAAAACCATGGTACTTACAATGTTTTTGCATACCACCATGCAAAAAACATTTGTATTTACGCACTTTTTAAGCCTATTGCAACAACGCGTTTTTAGATGTCTAAAATTAAGAAATACTGTATTTTACAATGTTTTTGCGTCCCAAGCGGACTGAAGTTTAATTTTGACAGTTGCCCGTGACCGGCGGCTTTCGAGAGTTTGACATGGAAAACCGGAGGGGCAGAACCAATACCGACCAACCATGGAAGGGGATAAGCAGTGTAGCGAATACATGCTAATATTGCACATGGTTCATGCAGACATTCGAAAATCCTTCGGCTTTGACCTGCGAAATTCATAGATTGCGCTTGTTATTTGACCAGCAAAACATAGGATTTACTGTAAGCTGCAAACATGAGGATATATAGAATGGTCAAGTGAAGAGATTTGGACTAGCTTAATGATGTTTAGTGGGGATTCTCGACTAGCCTATGATAAGCATTGGCTCAGAGGATCTGAAACATTGATGATACTCGGATGTCAGAAATTGATTGCTGTTACAAACCACAAGCCGTACACTGCGCATTGAACATGCTGAGCATAAAACGGCTTCAGGACTGCATTGAAAGTGCTGATCCATTTGAACCCATCCTTTGTGGCAACACCCGCATTGAGCGGAGCAGTCCTGCCTGAACACCATGGAAGTGGAAGCACTTTGCTTGCCGGAAGTTCTGCACTCAGGAGGTTCAGGCTGGTAGTCACAAAAATCTTTACAAGAATGCCGCTGCTGGGTGGAACACGGAAATACACTTTGCAAATGGGCAGCATGCACGGACTATGCAAAGTATTGGTTCGGCTGTTGACAGGGAAGCCACATAGCAAGAACAGAGTAGCCTCCATATCAAGACAGTTCAGTTCATGGAGAAACAACGTGCCGTGGGGCTACGCAACTCATTTTGCTAAGTTTCCAACCCAAGTGTTGTGGTTCCCTTAGTCCGTGGTTGCCCGAGCCTTCAAGTTTGACTTTGACCCGCACCTAGATTTTGTGGATTGAACGTATCAAGCATCCACATCCCACAGCTCTGACTAAGGCCTGCCTCCAGTGCGCCAAAAACAAGAGGCGAGCGAAAGAGCTGAAGCAGGCTGAAGGGGATTATCGGAGGGAAAATCAACCCCCCCACACTCGGATTGAAAACTTGGTGATCTCTGGCGGTTTTTGCCATGAGTTGCGTTCATCCCATGGATCTCTGGCTGGTTGACCAACAGGTGATGATTTTCCCCAATTCAACATGGAAATGTTCAGCCAGATTTGCGTACGGCCCCCCTGGCAAGGTGTTGCTGAACGCATTGGAATCTCAGGACGTGGAGCCGTGGGTGTAAGGCCAAGATGAATTGTGCAGTGCACTATATTGGTCATTTGTGAATTATCGTTCTCGAAAATTCCACTTCTTCTGAATTTGGCAATGATGATGAGAGGCATCCGTACACCTTCTGCTTCTAGAGTTGGAACAGTTTGATCATAGAGGCCGTTGCTCCAGTCTTCTGTTTGTTTAACACACAACAAAAATGGGGACATCAAAGCTGATTTGCCCCAACTTACTTTCGGCATCACACCATCCACAGTTCGATCTGTCCCGTGTAAGATGAAACTCATGCGCAGTACTTGTGTATCAAAATCATATTGCAAATTGGAACCATGAAGATTTGCCCGATTCTTGAACCTTTTTTGTTACTGATGTTTCTTAGTTTCTCTGAAACAATTGAGCAGTGTTCAAAGCCCTCTGTCGTTCCAAAATGCTTCCCGTATAGTAGCTGTAGTGGCTGTGTAAGCTGTAGTGGCTGTAGCAGCTATAGTTGCTGTAGTACCTGTCGAACGCCGCCTAATTAAGAGCCCAAACCGTCCCCAAACAGCGCCAAATAAGCTCCCGAGAGTTTCCCTTCGCCAGCGCCGAACGCCACCTAACTACTAGCCCAAAACGTCCCCAAATAGCAGCAAATAAGCTCCCGAGAGTCTCCCTTCGCCAGCGCCGAACGCCACCTAACTACGAGCCCAAAACGTCACCAAATAGCACCAAGTAAGCTCCCCAGAGTCTCCCTTCGCCAGCGCCGAACGCCATCTAATTACGAGCCGAAAACGTCTCCAAATAGCATCGAAAAAATGCCGAACGTCCCTTCTGAAATCCCACCATAGCAACTATAGAAGCTATAGGCCCATAGTAGCTATAGTAGCTCTAATAGCTATGATAGCTATAACGATATAGTAGCTCTAGTAGCTATGGTAGCTATACCTATAGTGGCTATAGTAGCTATAGTAGCTAAAGTAGCTATAGTAGCTATAGCAGCTATGGTAGCTATGGTAGCTATAATAGCTGTGGTAGCTATACTATATATATAGCTATATAGATAGGAACTATAGTAGCTATAGGCTTATAATAATAGAAATAGCTATAGTATATCATAGCGATAGCTAAAGTATAGTAGCCATAGTAGCTATAGTAGTAGTAGTAGTAGTAGTAGTAGTAGTAGTAGTAGTAGGAGGAGGAGGAGGAGGAGGAGGAGGAGGAGGAGTAGTAGTAGTAGTAGTATTGGTAGTAGTAGTAGTAGTAGTAGTAGTAGTAGTAGTAGTAGTAGTAGTAGCAGTGGCGTTGTTGCTGTGGTCACTGTTGCATTTTGTTGCGATCACTGAAAGTACCGGACTAGAGGCCCGGAGCAAGGGGAATATTTTCCCTGACGCGCTCCCCCTTGCGTCGGCCAGGGTCGGCGGATATATATGTAAAAATACAACGAATATAATACATATACATAATGTATAAACAACGAAAATATTGACTGTAAAGGAAATTTAAAATAAAAGATATGATATGATATAATATAGTATAATATAATATGATAAAATATGATATGATATATTATGATGTAATGTGATTTGATATGATATAATAAAATATAATATAATAGAACATGATTTAATATAACATAATACAATATGATTCAATGTAATAAAATATAATGTAATGTAATGTAACATAATGTAATATAATGTAATCTCATGTAATATCTATAATATAAAATGATATTGTATGAAATAATTTGATATAACATAATATGAAATGAAAAAATATAGTATAGTATAGTATAGTATATTCTATTAGATGTACAGTATATATACATTATTATATATACTAGATATATATATATATATATACACACATTGTATATACATTGTATATACATTTTAAATACATTATATATACATTATATATACAGTATATTTCCATTGTATATACATTATAAATACATATTATATACATTAGATATATACACATTGTACCTATATATATACACATTATGTATATATAAATATATATATATAAACATAATGTATATATATATATATATACATACATTATGTATACATATATACATCATATATGCATTATTTACATTTACATTGTATATATACATTGTAAATATATTTATATATATATATACACATTATAAATATTATTTACACATGATATATATATATACACATTAAATATATTTACATTACATGTATATAATATATATATATATACATTTTACACAAATACATACAATATATACATTATATATATACACATTATATGTATACATTCTTTATGTATATACAATATATATATATATATACAGTATAAATACATTATATATATACATAATATTTAATACATTATATTTAATACGTTATATTTACATTATATAGATATATATATATATACATATGATATACATGTACACAATATAGAGAAACTTAGAAACAGATGCAAAATTCAAGTGGCTTGATGGATATTATCATGGTTTTTGACTGTGCAATATGACCACCGGCCCCTATCAACCAACAACCAACCAGTAGGTTTGGGAATGTTGCTTGATGGCTTTATGAGATGACTTGACACCTGGTTTCTCTCGAAACAATGGGATCCATCATGGTGGTATGAGGGAATCGTCCTTGGATTGTGTGGAATGGAAACACTTTTCTTTTTGATCAGTGAGGTTTTGGCACCATTCTGGCAGAGGGTCGTTCTTCAACACCTTGCTCCCGCAGATTCAACTTCGAAGAATGATCGGGTGCCGTGAAACCGTGAAGCACGTGCTGCATTTCGGGCCCATCTTCAATTGAGATTTTATTTGGCTGTGTCAAGAGCCTCAAGATGTATCACCGGACCCTCTGGACAAGAAACTTCCACTGCATCCCATCCCATGCGTCATGTCTGGCAGGAAACAGCTGCTGGCTTGCATGCCCTTCTGAAAAAGGCTCTTAAGGCAGGGCTTGGAGGATTAGAACATGATACAGTAGACTGCCCAATGTTTTTGCGAATGGTTGGGATTCTTTGCTTCACGGATTTCACGGGGATTCTGAGGCCGCGAGAGGTGGAGGAAACGAGTCCCAGGAGACGAGTTTGGAGGCGGAGAAGGCGAGTTCTGGGACCGCAAGTCCTGGGCGGTTTCGGTTCGATTATACGAGTTTTGCCAGCATGTTTTGCCAAGGCTTGTTCGGTTTTTGTGCCAATGTTTGCCCATCATCATCCTACCAGTTGACCGTAGGAGATCTCTGCTGCTGTCGCCTCCCTCGACAAGAGAGTGTCAGGTTCGGCTTCTGATTCTGATTGGTGGTTTCGGATGTTTTGACATTTCCATTCCTTTCAAGTACTGCAACTGGCATGAGGATCGCCTCTGACTAATAGTGTCTGCGGGGGTTGGAACCGCCAACCGGAATTTGATTCAACTTGTCCAAGTCTGCACCTCTAGTCCGCCTTGCCGCCTGCAGCCTCGTTGAGGTCTTACCAACATTTCCATCACGCCAGCTGTTTTGCTCCCAGCTTGGTGATCCTGATTAGCAGTTCATGATGTCCCTTGTTATTTGAGGTGGCTGCGCTGAAGGATCTTCGTTTGGCTGTGATTTCATCTTCGTTGTACTCCAGCAGCACCAGGCTATCAATATCAATCATCCCAATTCGGATTACTTGGACAAAAACCACAATCTGAATGCCATAGCGGTTTTCTGTGGACAGGTCAAGCATCTTGGATCATGCCTTGAAGGCCCTGCGACAGGCTGAGGCCGGAAGAAGGGTACAGCCGGTACAGCACCAAAGCCAAGCACTCTGAACATTGAGGCACTTAAGGCTGAACAGAATCATTGCTTCTTAAAGACTTTCTATTTGCATTTTCTTTTGCATGGCAACCTGTGAGTGAGGTGTTGTTTTTTTGTTGGCTCAGTCTTTCTAAAGAACTTCCGCGACCACAACCTTCAGCTTTGGGCCGAAAAAGGATTTTTCTAGCTCCCGACAACCGCTTGTCTATCATGGGAGCAGCTTCTTCAGCGATGCCGCGCAGCAGCCTCAAGTGTTTCCAGTGATTCGATGCTGTTGTGCTGCGGTGAGGGCCCATCACGATGACAAGAGACACTTACGACTTGTTGTATCTTGTTGTCATGAGTCATGACGGTCACAAGAAGTATGCGAGGTCCAAACCTATTGTTTGGTTGCAGAGGATGCTTTTTGGTTGCTGTGCTCAGGTCGAGAGCCGAAAAGTTCTCCGAGAAGACTGTCGGGACCCTTGTCTGTTCATCCGCCAAGCACCACCGCAGAAGCCGTTGGAGCCAAGGTCAACCACTTGTGTTGCCCTGTTGATATCATCATCTTTGGCATTGAGCTGGGTACCGCCTGGACGCAGCTGGGCAGAATACACTATGAGTATGATGGATCATGATTGAATAATTGAATGGATATTGAATATATATATATATGTATATATATATATATATATATGTATTTTTTTAATAACTACACCTGATACATCATATACATTCTTCGTCTTCCGGTCTCAAGCCCCTTGCACGGAGATTCTTGTCTCACTCTTGGGGCAGTATCTTGGGAACAGGAAACCTCGCCAGACCAGCAGTACCCTACGGATCGCCTCAGGACTGGTCTGATTTTCTGTCACTTCTAGAATCGGGTTAAGCCCGAATCTACAGGGAACTTCCCTATATTTGGAGGTAAAACGCATTAAACTCATGGTTTTCTGATGTTTTCCGTAGATTTCTCATCAATATCATCGATTCATTGAGTCACAACTTGCATAGAATCTATGTGCAGCAGGAACAGCTGGCGGCTGTTGCCAATTCATTGCGAAGGGAACGCGCTGTTCTTGAGCAGAAGAAGCAGCAGTTGCAAAGGACAGGCTCTTTAAGTTGGAATCCAACACATACATATTCCGCAGACATTATGATCATTTTGTGAATTTCGTAAGTCTGGATGGGAGGACTGCTTTGGCAATACAGCAGCAAAAGGAAGAGATTGAGGACCTGCGGAGCCGTGCAACAATGGAGCCACTGTTGAGTTTGTGGATGAAGTATGATGAACTTGAGCTTTGCCATTTGGGTTTGTCAACAAATAGGGTATGTACCCTTAAAGTTCCCCAAATCCATAGCCCATCATATTCAATCATACTATTGTGAGAATTGCCATTCAAGATTTCTCCCAGTTCACCGCACCAGCTGCCAGGATGATCTACAAAGTAAGGTGGTTGCTTTGCAAAAGTCCAAGTCCAAAGCAGAGCAGGCGATCCAAAAAGAGCGTGAGGCGCTGCAGAAGGAGAAGCTGCGCTTGGCCGAAGAATCTCAGGCGCTCGGTCTCTGAAAAATTGGGGACATCATTCTTTTCCCGATGAATCATGATTTTATGGTGAAACCATCATAAGCCAGTGGATTTGTTTTTGGGACCCTATTTGGACAAAGAGTTTTGAAGAACAATATAGGTATCATCAGCTGGTTCGTGGCTTTGAATTTATTCAATCATTCTCATTGTTGGAGAGTGGAATCATGAGAGGGACAATGATCCCCTGCCACCCATTTTTTGGGGTTGACGCCACCAACCTGTCAGCCATTTGTTTGTTTTCAGCAGCTATATAAAACAGTAAGCTAAAGTATCATCCATCAGTGGGCGAATGTTGCAGATGTGTGAGGCGCTTGTTGCACGGCAGCAGCAATTGATGGAAGCTGCAGAAGAGATGAGCTCGCGTGAAGCTGAGTGAATCCGCTCTGTGATTTGTCATGAAGCCATGGCCCAAAGTTGAGGTATTATTGGACCCACAGGCTTCATCATATTATGCATACAGACAGTATATATATATATGTATGTGTATGTATATATATATATACATATGTATGTATGTATATATATATATGTATATATATATGTATATGTATACATATATATATATGTATACATGTATATGTATACATATATATATATGTATACATATTTATATATGCATATATATATATACATTATATATATATATATATTATATGTATATACATGTATATTACATAAATTGTAAATTGAATAAGTCATGCAATTCTTGAGGTCAATACCTTTGAGCTACACACAACCCATTTCTAGGTCCGCATCTCTGCGTTGCAACTAAGGTCCTCTGGACAGCAAGAGCGGGAAGAGCTGATTGCATCAGTCAACAGAGAAAAGGCACTGCGCTGGAAAGCTACCAACCCATGGTTAGTTACCCTAAAAAAAAAAACAGATGGGGGATGTCCTGAATTCGAACAAAAAAATACTGACCAGCTCAAATTCTCAAGAACGGCTGAAGCAGTAGATGAAGCGTTAGGTGTCCGAAGTCAAAGCCAAGTTGCAGAGTGTGGCAACCTGCAAAGGCTGCCTTGGCAAGGGAGCGAGAGCAGCTGAAAAGACAAGCAGAGGCCAGGGAAGGGACATGCAGGGAAGCCTTGAGTGAACTCAACCGTACTTTCCTTTGAGTTCATACATCATTGAAGGGACAAATTTAGAAGAAGACCCTGTATTTGAAAAGGTAAAGCATTATTTTCCTGAAAACAAGTCCTATAAGTTAATCAATCCATTGGGTGCATTCTTGCATGCGCCAACGAAGACAATTCCTAAAACAGGCCATCCAAGCAGCTCGCCAGCAACTTGTCACCAGCATGAATAGAGGCGGGCGCTGTCAAGGATCCTTCCAGAACCCTTGCGCTTCGCCACCAGGATGACCACAGATTGCTCACAAGTCACAAGCAGATTTTGCCCAAGATTCTGTAAGCTGTGGGATTCTTGATGAGGGCAAGAAGTAGAGGATCTCCGTTTGAAAGCGCAGGAGCTAGAGGGTGAGGCCTGCTGCGACATAGCAGGATTCATTGATCTGGTCGTTTCTATTTTCCATTGTTTTCAACCGGTGGGTTCTCCACGGGTCATGGTTTTCCAGAGACCAGGCGGATGCCTTGCGCCGTGAGCGGGCAGCTCTGGAAGCGCAGCGCCGGCGCATCCAGGCAGAAGCCGAGGAGTGGATGGGGGGTGAAGCAGCTATGATGAAAGATATCATGGAGTATATGTATGTATGTATATATACATACATATATATATATATATACATACATATATATATACATATATATATATACATATATATATACATATATATATACATATATATATATATATATATATGTATGCAGATATAGATGTAGATATAGCCAGTTATGTATACACACCATAAAAATGGAAATGTAACATATCTATCTATTTATTTATCTATCTATCCATCTATCTATCTATCCATCTATCTATCTATTCATCGATCTATCTATCCATCTATCTATCTATCTATCCATCTATCTATCTACCTATCTATCTATCTATCTATCTATCTATCTATCGAGCAATATGTATCGTCATATGTATATATATATGTATATGTATACATACACTGTCCAAAAGCCCCAGTATATGGCAATTTAATGCAACTCATGGTTGGAAAAAAGGTGATAAACCACGGGCCTCCTTTAAAATTCACCTTAATGAAAGGGATGTGGGGTTGTCTCAAGAAATGCAGTGTACCCCCCCTATCCAATAGGGTCCGGTTTTCCCCATCAACATGGCAATTTGGGGTACATCCCATTTCTTGTCAAAACCATGTACTGTATCTATCATTTTATTTGGTTCGTGGATGCGATTAGATGTAAGTAGATGTGATGAGATATGACTAGATGTGATTAGATGTTGGGTCCGAAGAGGGTGGAGGTCTTTGCAGCGTATGTGGTGGATTTCTTTGATTCGGGTGTTGGGCCGTTTCAGAGTTTCCTTTTCTCTACTTGGTCGCTTTCGTTTTAGCTTTAAGCCAGCTGCGGAAGGATATTGCCGAAGAACGAGAGATCCTAGAGGAGAAGGCCAAAAAGATCCACCGAGCAGTCAGCCGTTGCTTCCTTAGCTACTGTGGCACGTTGCGGCCAAACCATAGCGAAATCCCTTCGACTCAGGTGGAAACAAAGCGGTTCCGGCAGATAAAGATTTGCTGGAATCCTTGCGTGCTGCAGCCTCTTGACATCAATTGTCTAGTGTTGTTGGATTTGATACCACCATCAAGAAGCGCTTTCAGCTTTGACTCTTTGCAAAGTCCATCTCTTTCAATCTGATGTGGCATTTGCCGAGTCTGCTTTTGAAAACCCAAGGAAAAACAACTGGCTCAACAGAGCGCAGAGTTTCGTTCCTCGGAGCATCGGACGGGGTCGCTTCAAAATAAAGTCTGCCAATATTCACATTATGGTGGTATATGGTGTCAATTGGTGTCATGTCTGTGATTTTGTTGTGGATCACACTGCAAACTGAGGCAACTTTAAATGGCGCGTTGAGAGTGAATCCAAATCCATCGAAGAGCGTGCTCTAGCGAAAGCAGCCAAACCACTCTTGCTGGTCTTGGATGACTTGAATAGGGCGAAGCTGGCTGGGGCTGCCAAAGGACCGGCAGCGATTTGGGCTCATCATAGAAACTGCAGTGGCACGGTCAATGCCAAAGGACTAGCCCCGGAGGATGTCAAGCAAGTTCTGCGACCGCTGCGGAGACGATTGGTAGAAACTCGCTTGCACTATTGCCCAAGCTGGTTTGCTGTCCTTGGGGGGCAATTCTTGTGATTCTTGTGATTGACCTCTAGCATCTTGTAGCAATAGCAGTAATGAGAATGCCTTGATGCATCTTGATGCGTTCATCTCATCCAAACTGATCTGAGGGAGTGTTGGAGTCCGAGTTCAACGTGCGCCCAATGCCAAACTCAGTTGGTCAGGCAAGCAGCATCGGCACCAGGTCTGCGTTGTCACTGAAGCTAGTCGTGTCTGGTGGACAAAGTGACATCATGATACAACACAAACAGCAGGTTGCTTTCGTATTGACTTGACGATTCCAGGTTTTAAAGTTCACACAGGACCTTTTCTGAGCCGTTTTTCTTGACAATGACCTTTTTATCTTTTTGGAGCTAAGACAGGCCTTCAACCCAGAACTTCATGAAGCAATCTCCTTGCGAGAAGATGACGAGGCTTTTGGTGTTTGACTGATGTCCCAACGATGTCTCTCCAGTCTCAACCCTTTGCACCTTCCGAATCCTTTCTGGATGTCCGACATGTTTTGCATCTTTGCTGCTCTTGTTCCTCCTGCCTGTATTTGGTAATGGAGAGTATTCACAAGAATGGTTGCTATTAGATATAGCTTTGGATTCGGACTCCCTTGTCAGGAACAGTGGTTCCATGGTGTTTTACCCTTCCAAGCCTTGCCAAGACTTCTGTCAGACCTTCAATGGCCAGAGGAGTTGCCCTGGTCAGGTTGATTCCGACATCGTCGTCGAGCAGCTTGAGGAGGGCTTTCTCTACGGAGATTCCAGTGAGGTTCTGCGACCCGCGAAGGCCGGAAAACACTTCGTGCTGATTCTTCGTTCTGCATATCGCATGCCCATGGCCTTTTGGTGATTCAGTGATTTGCCTCTAAATCGTTTACATAGCATATATAGTATAGCTGTATAGCTGTCTTTCTTGATGCTTAACACTCTTGTAGCATTGCATGACTGTTCAACTTCATATGTTGAAGGTCATCGTGTCATCCTGAGAGCCTCAACTTTTTGTGAGGGCGTGGAGTGTACAGCGGCAGATCGTGTTTAGAATGCAGAAGTCTGCTGGATGTATAGAACATGCATGCTATGAGATGCAACTTGAACAAATGAATGTTGAATTTGTTTGATCCATGACTTCTACTAGCATGCTCCGTGCTTGCAAAGTCAACCAGATTCAAATGGAGCAAATCATTTGATTATTGTGCTCCCCTGTACAGCGAGCCTCATTTTTTTAGCACAAGGTACAGATGGTCGTCATGGACGGGTGCACGGAAAAAACAAGGGTTCCACTGGCTTTCACTGTTCCAGTGCAAGTCTTTCTCCCTCTGCAGCAGGGCCACCTCACAGTCGATTTTGATCACAGTCTCAAGATAATATCTCAAGCGAATTTCGGGCTTGCAAAATGTTTCAGACAGGAAAAACATGGATGATACACTGAAAAACGGTGATTCGGTGGCCATTCTATGCAATTTTTGGATACCTATGGTCTGGTTTGGACCTTGGTTTTTGGGGTGCCAGGCTGCCATTGAGCAGTTCTGCAGCCAGCCAGCCTTCCATGTGGTGGTCCAATCCTGGCTGAAAGAGAAGAGGTGAAGCTTGCAGCCAAGTGGTATGCGGGAAACATGATGAACTACATAAGAAAGATAGAAAAAGTAATATGTATAATTATACATATATATTATACATATATATTATACATATATATATACATATATATATATACATATATATATATACATATATATATATATACATATATATATATATACATATATATATATATACATATGTGTATATATATAGACATGGGCATATGGGTTATGAACTCGCCACCTACTAGCTGGAATGCACTCACCACCTACTAGGTGGCAGATGCCCATAAACATTTGCAAACCTTTTGGATCCCTTTGGGCCCTGTTTGATCGGACCAGGCTGGAAAGTTGCCTTCCTCTCCTTTCCCATAGAGGAGTTCTGACTGCGATCGCAAAGGGCGAAGCCGTCAAGGTCGCAACTCTGCTGTTTCATTGGAAGCACACCTTTTGATATAAAGACGTACTGCATTTTATTTGAGATACATGTATATACACTCTATATGTATGTGTGTATGTATATACATACAAGACATATGGTATGATTATTTCACATTTCCCTAGTGAACTCATTCTGCAACCAGGCGGATGCTGCACATGGCCTCCCCACGCACTTCTCTGAGACGCTTTCTGAGGTGTCACAGCTATGGCAGCATCGGGGAACAACATGGGTGGGGGTCAAAATCCAGGTTTTGGTTTTGGTTGGTTTTGCTTCTTTTGGGGAGGAGGTACTCAGTTTGACTGTAGTTTGACCTATACCTGTGACGACGTACTGCATGTTTTGTGGCTGTGATCAGCGGCACTTTGGAAATTGTGAAGACTGCAATAGGCATGGCATTCGGAGGGTGCATTGCGGCTTCTACGTCCAAGACGATCACCCCCAGATGATTGGGTGGGCTGGCTGCTTGCCTTCAGAATCTCATGCATTTGAGCAGTTCGTGACTGAAGATTGCCAGGAATTGGTTTTCTCGCGCAGCGTCGGCACCCGGCTTAAGACTGTTAGACTGAAAGTGGCAGTCGGCCTTGCTTGGAATCGAATGTTTGAATGAACACCTCCTAAGTTGGGGTCGGTTGCTCCGCAAGGCCTGTTCTACTATTGCCACAAAACCACCGACGGTCGAGCCCAATGGCCATACCCTGTTTTGGCTGAAAATGACGCTTGGACTTTGATCAAGAAGGATATGCTCTGATTCTTGTTGTTTGATTGTGACAAGTGAAAATCGCCACTCAGGAAACCAAGGGTAATCTTGCAGAAGTGCCCAACATCCTTAACGAGTGGACCAGGCGGGACACAAAATTTATATAGATGAACTTAGACAGTTTATAGCCTGTTGATTTCTTCATCCTTTCCTCAATTAGAAATCGTTCCCAGCCATTTGGCTAATTTCTTGCCATCCAGGGGAAAGCCAGTGGCTGGCAATGCGCTTTATGCAGAGATCGCCTCTAAAGGCGGCCGGTAGCTGCCGTGGGTTACCGAGCGGAATCTGCTTGGAATCGCCCTGAGCCCCCTGAGTTCAGGTGAGCCGATCTGTTTGTTGTGCAAAGGTCAGGGCCAGCTGCTGAGAATGGGCCAGGATTGTGGCAACCCACAAGGTGAAACAGTGGACTCAGTAAACTCAGTAGACTCAGTAGACCAGAAACTTGCAATGCCAAGCCAGCACCAAGGACTGGAACACTTTGCAAGCGCTGGCCACTCTGAAAACATTGCCATTTGGTCTTCAATCCAGAGTAGCCTCACACTCAAGGCAGACGCGTGCTACCTTCTGGCACTGTCAAGAAACTCTTAAACACTGTTTCTTGGAAGTTTGTTTGCCTGGCTAAGACAAGCTTGGCACCGAGGCCTTTCAGAAGTTGAACGCGACCTGAATGTGCAGTCTACGCTTCTCGGCTAGTCACGAAAGGTAGCCTAGGCTACCTGAGTTCAATGTACTTTAGTACTTGGGGCTGGGTCTGCCTTCAATCCCTGATTTTTCTTCGTTTAGTCTTATTCCTCCTGGTCTGTGAAAGTTCGGCTTTGGTTCTGGTGAGGTTGCTACTTAGAAAGTATATGCAAGGCATTTGTTATCCCGATCAGGTAATTGCAACAATTTTGATTCTGGCCGCATCTATCTGCTTGATGGCATTGAATTGGTCGAGTTCAAATTCAGCATGCTATTGTATTCCAGAGTTTGGATTTTATTCTAATTAACTTTTCGGTGTATTAGCCTGCTAGTAGCCGGGAACATTTGCCAGAACGTCTGCCCATGGAGAACTGCGTTCGACCCCTGTTGGTTGATGTTTTTTCCCCAACAGCGTAAGCTTGGGGTCTTCTGCCATAGTAAAGGTCTCGGAGCAGGTTGGAGCAGCCAAAATCCCCATTCCGAAGGTTCCCAGGTTCGCAGGAACAGGTTCCCAAGCAAGGTTCCCAAGCAAGGTTCCCAAGCAAGGTTCCCAAGCAAGGTTCCCAAGCAAGGTTCCCAACAAGGTTCCCAAGCAGCGTTTCCAAGCAAGGGTTCCCAAGAAAAGTTCCCAAGCAAGGTTCTCAAGCAAGGTTCCCAAGCAAGGTTCCCAAGCAAGGTTGCCAAGAACTGGTTGGCAAGGAAGGTTCCCAAGCAAGGTTCCCAAGCAAGGTTGCCAAGAACTGGTTGGCAAGGAAGGTTCCCAAGCAAGGTTGCCAAGAACTGGTTGGCAAGGAAGGTTCCCAAGCAAGGTTCCCAAGCAAGGGTTCCCAAGCAGGGTTCCCAAGCGAAGGTTCCCAAGCAAGGTTCCCAAGCAGCTTTTCCAAGCAAGGTTTCCACGAACAGGTTCCCAAGCAAGATTCCCATCCCAAGCAAAGGTTCCCAAAACAGGTCCCCAAGCAAGGTTTCCAAGCAAGGTTGCCAAGAACTGGTTGGCAAGGAAGGTTCCCAAGCAAGGTTCCAAAGAACAGGTTCCCAAGCAAGGGTTTCAGGAACAGGTTGCCAAGCAAGGTTTCCACGAACAGGTTCCCAAGCAAGGTTCCCAAGAATATGTTCCCAAGGAAAGGTTCCCAAGAACAAGTTCCCGAGGAAGGTTCCCAGGAACAGGTTTCCTAGCAAGGTCTCCAGGAAGGAGCACCCAAGCGAGGTTCCCAAGAACAAGTTCTTCAGCAAGGTTCCCAAGCAAGGGTTTCCAAGCAAGGTTGCCAAGCAAGGGTTCCAGGAACAGGTTGCCAAGCCAGGTGTCCAAACACAGGTTTCCCCAACAGCAAAAGCTTGGGGTCTTCAGCCATAGTAAAGGTTGCGGAGCCAGCAACAAGTTCCCAGCAACAGGTTCCCAAGCAAGGGTTCCCAGGAACAGGTTCCCAAGAATAGGTTCACAGGAGCAGGATCGGAGGAACAGGTTTGTAGATGTTCCCAAGCAAAGGTTCCGGAACAGGTTCCCAAGCAAGGCTCGCAGGAACAGGTTTCAATAATTGCAGGAAGAGGTTTCCAAGAATAGGTTGTCAGGAACAAGTTCCCAGCAACAGGTTCCCAAGCAAGGTTCCCAGGAACAGATTCCCACACAAGGGTCGCCAGGAACAGGTTCCCAAACGAGGGTGCCCACAAAAAGGTTCCCAAGCAAGGGAGAACGGTTGCCAAGAATAGTTTTCCAGGACCAGGTCGCGATGCAAGGGTTTCTCCCAAGCATGGGCTTCCAGGAATAGGTCTCCAACCAAAATTTTCAAAAACAGGTTCCCAAGTAAAGGTCTCCAACCAACATTTTCAAAAACAGGCTCCTAAGTAAAGGTTTCAAAAACATGTTTTTAACCAGTAGCAGGTTCGCAAGCATGGGTTCCTAGCAAAGGTTTGCAAGAAGAGGTTTGCAGGAACAGGCTCCAAGCAAGGGTTCCTAGGAACAAGTTCCCAGCACCAGGTTCCCACGCAAAAGTTCCCAGGAACAGGCCTGCAAGCAGGGATTCCCAGGAACAAGTTCCCAAGCAAGGGAACAAAAAAACAGGAACAGGTTCCCAAGAATAGGTTCCCAGGAACAGGATCGCAAACAAGGGTTCCCGGGAACAGGTTTCGTCCTTTGAAAAGTTTTGCTGTCAATGGTTTTTAAGGACTTCTGCGACGATCATCCTTCAACATCATCGTCCTTTGGAAAACGGTGATTTTCTTTCAGTTTTTCCCCAACAGCGTAAGCTTGAAGTCTTCAGCGAGTGGAAATGGCACTGGAGCAGGTCAGAGCAA
Source organism: Symbiodinium sp. clade C Y103 (assembly GCA_003297045.1). Classification (NCBI taxonomy): domain Eukaryota; class Dinophyceae; order Suessiales; family Symbiodiniaceae; genus Cladocopium; species Cladocopium sp. clade C. Next base: position 4,196 of record BGPT01003264.1, on the reverse strand, counting down.
CCAAAATCGAAATTACCAAAGTTCCGAGTGCAGGTTCCCAAGCAAGGGTTCCACGAATAGTTTGTTTTAAAGGAAGGTTCCGAATCATAGGTTGCCAGCAAGGTTCCCAAGAACATGTTCCCAAGCAAGGTTCCTAANTTCCAAGAACAGCTTCCCCAGGAAGCTTCCCAGGCGACGTTCCTAAGGCAAGGTTCCCCAGCAAGGGTCAGCAAGGTTTCTTAGCAAGGTACAAGTTCCTAAGTCAGGCTCCTAAGCCAGCTCCCTAATCAAGCTTACTAAGCAAGGTTCCCGAGCAAGATTATGAAGAATTGGTTCCCAAGCAAGGCTACAAAGCAAGATTACTAAGCAAGGTTTCAAAGCAAGCTTCCCAGGCAACATTCTGAAGAACAGGTTGCCAAGTAAGGTTTGATGAGCAAGTTTTAAGCAAGGTTCCCAAGCAAGGCCTTCAAGTAAGGCTTCCAAGCAAAGCACAAGTTTCCAGAAACAGTTTCGCAAGCAAGGTTTTCAATCATACGTCAACAGGCAAAGGTGTCAAGCAAGGTTCCCAATCAAGGTTGCAAGAAAAGTTCGAAAAACGTGTTCCCGAACACGGTTCCCAAGAATAGGTTGCCCATGTTCCCAGGAACAGCTCCCCAAGAACAAATTCCCAAGCAAAATGTCGAAGAAGAGCCNATCCCAAGCAAGATTCCGAAGGACAGGTTCCTAAACAAGGTTCCCAAGCAAGGTTGCAAAAAACAAGTTCCCGAGCAAGGTTCCAATGAACAAGGGTCAAGCAAGGTTCCCAAGCAAGTTCCGCAGGAACAGGCTTCCAAGAACACTTTCGCAAGCAAACTTTTCAAAAGCAGGTGCCTGGGCAAGGTTCCCAAGCAGGGTTCTCAAGCAAAGTTCCCAAGCAAGGTCTCGCAGAACAGGCTCCTAAGCCAGGTTCCCACGCAAGGTTGCGAAGAACAAATTTCAATCCACCTTCCCAAGCAAGGTTTGCAAGAACAGGTTCCCAAGAAAGGTTCCGAAAAAAGGTTCCCAAGGCAGTTTTTGAAGAAGAACAGCTTCCCAAGCAAGGTTCCGATGAACAAGTGTCAGGCAAGGTGCCAAGCAGTAAGTTTGGCAGCCAGCAACAGGCTTGCAAGCACCATTTCCAAGAACAGGTGCCCAGGAAAGGTTCCAAGAATACTGAGCAGAATGTTGCAAAATTTGAATTCTTGTAGTAACAGTATTCGGACGGAGAGATTAAAAACATATTGGCCCCTCAGCTGCAATAGTCGAAGGAAGTTTAGAAGCTAAACCTTCCGACAATATGGACAGTTGAAAAGCAGAGGTGAGAAAAGTCAGAAGTGAGAAGATCAGAGATGAGAANAAGAGATGCAGGTGCGCGAAAAGGTAGGAAAGTCGCGAAACACTGTGTTTTTCCAATGTTTTGTGGCTCCGGAGGGTCGAACAGTAGGCTCGCTAAAGCTGCGGGTGCGGAGACATCTCGGCAGATGAGAGATGAAAAATTGCACGCCGTTGTGGCGCGAAGCACATTTGGAAGTAAAAAG
>BGPT01003263.1:31212-47592 GCA_003297045.1 Symbiodinium sp. clade C Y103 | reverse complement strand
CCTCCCACTTCATGGCACACTACCACTACCTGAGTACTTGAGCATCGACGGCGACAAACAAGGCCTTAGTGAGCAGTCTTCATGTGCAACGCACTCACATATTCATATACATATAACCACAAAAAATAGGGAAAAGAAGAAGTAAGAAGAAGAAGAAGAAGAAGAAGAAAAAGAAGAAGAAGAAGCAGCGAACGTCAAAAAAGACCTATTCCAGGGTCGTTTCTCTCTCTCTCTCTCTCCATCGCTATCATCTAGGAGGGTGGTTGAGAGGCACTGATTGGATGGGGTAGAGGAAAAATAGTGCAATACATACAAGTATGCAAGTACAATATTACAATCATACATGTTGTGTCCAAAGTCTTTGAACGAAAAGCCGTTGAAAAATCCTTGCCACGGATCGGCTTCCCAAACACCCTTCAGAATCACCGCGCGCACACGGCCCGACAGTGCGAAGCTCATGGCACCTTTCTGCCCCTGCCGGAGCACGTCGCGATTGGCGGCCAAGTCGGCCGCCCAGTCAGCCATTTTCATTCCAGTAACCAGCTCGAAGCCTTTCATCATAAAATTGGCCACACCTCGACAAAATCTGACAAGCGTGATCCAGATGCCAATCAGTCTGAAAATTTGGTGGGTTTGGCCCCGACACGTCAGATTCTTCGATAGGGAAAAAATGAAGATTCACCAGAACCTATCCAAGAAAAAAAAACAAACATAAACAGTCTGAGGGTAAATGGACTTGTGAAAAATTGGAGTTTTACAGTGAAAACTGACGCTTAACCAGGGTTTGGGCAAAATCTTTTATTATTGGGCTTCCATATGCAAATGTGTTGGGCAGATTCTATAGCCTGGAAGTGTTTCTGATGCCTGCGATTCAGCTGATGCCTTGCTATATCTGAGCAGAATGTAAACTGAGCAATGTCCATGATTACAGAATCGGCCATTGCAGGCCGGGATCCGATTGGATTGGGGCACCACTGGAGTTACACGGCTCCAACTTCAAAAACATTATCCAAGTAGGCAGCATTGATGGGACTCAGAAAGCTTTCTCTTGGCAAAGGTTCAGCTTCCCATTTTGGTGCTTCGGCCTGGGGTTAAGTGGGGGACGTCTCCGTTCAACTCAAACTCGAACTCGTTGCGCTGGACTCTTCGAATACTCAATACTGCATTGATGGAAGTGATTTTGAACTCCTCGCATAGAAAGTAGATATCACTCTGCGGATTGGCCGGACTAGGGCTATAAACTTCACGAAGGATGTAGCGGTGATTAGCGTCATCCCCACCTGCGATGTCCAGGTTGTCCTGTCTCATGCACTGAGCACGATCATCATTTTTGAGAATATAGGCAGAACCCAAGTTGGGTCTGACTGCAGTGGTGGTCTGAAACCAAATGCCCCAAATGCCAGCCAAAAGCCACAAGGCCATGGCGGACTCACCACAGATATGGATGGCTGGTGAAGTACATCACAGCATTGCATATTGCAGAGAACTGATGAGCCAAAAGGTCTCATGCGTCACGATGATTGACTGAATTGATTGAGAGTGGTGAACACTCGTGTGTTTCCTGTGGTTCCCTGACGTCTGTTGGAAACCAATCAATGCTATTCCAAGCAAGGCTGTCTGGTGTGCAGCACCGGCGCAGCAGCAACTCTTTCTAAGAGCTCGGGCTCCTGTTGGATCTGCAGTCTCAGCCTGGAAAACCGCCCTGAGCGAGGACAGTACTAGCCAGGCGTCTTTGCACCCAGCAGGTTCCAGAAGTCTTCACAGTGGCCTCCATCTTTGGGAAGTCCGCCCAGCTCACATGATCAAAGCCGAAGAAAGTGCAAAGGAAGCATCAGCACCAGTTCCTGCAGCAAATTTTGGCTTGACGTCTACTTTCTGGGGTAGGATCCGGTGCTCGTGGGGAGTTCAAAGCCACAAATCTCATCAAATACAGTAATCAACTGGAGATTTGTGCATCAACTGGCAACTGGAAGCACTGGAAGCATTGGCTGCAACTGGACACCCCTTTTCTGCTGCGGCGAAGTGGCACCTCTCTGCCAGAAAATCATCAGAATTACAGCTGCCTTCAGCACGTGATCACCGAGATCACCAGCCCTAACGGTCTCCAAACCTGCCCAATCTGCCCATCAGTAAGCAACCTGGCCAAGAGCCCAGATTTGGAACAGCAGATGCTCAGCAACTCTACAAGAGCGGACCCTGGTCATTGTGACAAATGAATCAAAACGTAACGACTCAACTCATGTCATTCTTCCTATCAGCCCGATACAACGGAATTCAAGTATAAACTGGGTGCGCAAGACCTCATTTCCCTCCATCACGGCAACGTTGTCCATAGGATTGTATGTTGGAGCTGCACGTGGATATATCCTGGGCAAAGCTGCGGTTCTCGGGTATGTGCGACTTTAGACTCTTCAATGGCTGATTTGCTCCGCTTGCAGCTCAAAATGCGAAGAAGCAGTGTCTCTCACAGTTTAGTTGCAAGCAGGACACGTATTCAAGTAGATCTCCCACAGAATGATCAAGAAGCAAAGGACATACACTGTGGTTTCGACAGCCTTGCCTGCAAAGGTCTCCATGAAAGCCCCTTCTTCTAAAGCGGCTTTGTCCTTCTCTCGGATGTAATCCCAGACGCTATCCTCCAAGGGCCAGGGTTGACGGAAAAACCCAAGTCTCAGATAACCGGCACGGGAGTTGAATAACGTGATGACTCACAGTATTGTCAAAGCACTCCGGATTGGCAATTTGAAATCTTGGCAACCCCGATCCTCTGACGATCCTTGTCTCGATTTTCCCAACTTCTTCACTTTTGCCTGGAGCAGAACAAATGAGCACTGCCACTAGCTATGGAATTCAATCAGGTCAATTTTGTGAGCAACACTTTGACTTGCAAACTAAGTGAGTCCAAAAACATTCAGAACACACAAGAACACCAAGCTTTCATGACCTTTCACTCTGGGGTAGTCTTCTGGCACCTTTGGCTTCACCACTTTCCGCACTCTTTTGACGCCACTGGCCTGATGACGGCATGGGATTACCAACATGGTTTACCAATCACAACCATGACTGTGGGATCGACGAAAAAATCCACCAGGCCCCACAACCGTTTCTGAGTTATTCATTAGAATCGTTACAGGAAAATTCGGAAAGGAATGAGTTGTCACTGTTTTGCAATGGATGCAAATCTTTTATTGGCGCATCAGCATGAACTAGGACGGTCTAAACATGGGGAATGCCGGTATGCCCTCCAAACTGCCGATTCAATTCTAAAAATGATCATAATCATAATAATCTTTTGGACTCTATCTCCCTCTCTCTCTCTCTCTCTCTCTCTCCTTTTCTCCATATTTTGGTGCATTCTATTTTCGCACGAAGGACAACTGGCCACACACCGCCTGCTGAGCCACATCTCGGCACAAAGGGCCAGTGGGGCTCGCAGTAAAATGTGGGGCCACGAAGCAGCCTGCGACCGAAAATGATCCCGTTGATGTAAATGTTGAAACCATAAATAGGCTTGGTTCATCATGATCCCACTATGGAAAGTGATGTGAAACCATACTTGGGTGTAGTTTATCAAAGTCCCAATAGGAGTTCTTCTTATTTATAAGATACAACGTTACTTGTCACTGATGTTGGGTAAACAAAGCCACAAGCACATCTTTCCGGAAGCGACGGGTCTATTCACATGCCATCATGCTGGAGCAGAAGGCTCAGACCGGCGTTGATGTGGTGCCAGGGCGAATGTCACGGATGACGAACGGGAAACGTTTGCAGAATGATGTCAAGTCAAGTCAGTCATAACATGTCATAACAGATCAGTGTCGTTCCACAAAAACGGTTTATCCGGCACACTGCCTGCACAAGTCGCAATGAAGAGACTCACTAGGACCACAGAACAGCGCCGCAATTTGGCACCAAAATTTCGCTTGCCATGCTGCATTGCAGCTAAAGGCCAAATCCTATATGTGCAGCTTGGGCCAGCCAGGTGCAGTAGTGCAAAGCAGGGTGCGATTCAGGTTGGGATTTGATTCAAAAGGAACAGTTCTGGGTTGATTTTCTAAGCCTGCACACTCCCACACAACTAAGTCCCTCGCGGAGTCACGCAGTCCAGTTCACAAATACGCCATTATCAAGATTGTGCCTCGCCGTTTTGATCAAAATAACGTTTCCTGGACATGTTGCATGATTCAACTCTCTAAAGGCCGTACTGCACAACATCTCTACAGCCGTAGGCACAACAGTCGCCTTGCAACCACAGCTGCAGCATCAGCAAGCAGTTGCGATTTTTCATCGTACCTAAATTGTGAATTTGTTCTTTGCCAATCTGAAAGACATGCGTTGCTGAAAGAAATATGAAACTTGTCCATCCAGGTTGCGAAAGTTCCCGCTGTATCCACATTGATTGGTAGTATATGCCTGCGACAACCTCGGACAAACCCAGGCGGAACGATCACCCCAGTTGGGTTCATGAAAGAAAACGATAGTCGCCCAACTGTTTCCGGCAAACCCAAACTTTCACCAGCTGAGAGCCGCACAAGCAAAACTATAGTTCCAATGTGCCACAACCGCGGACGGATGAAGAATTCCTCCAACAACATGATGTCGTCCAACTGACACATGAGTGTGCGCTCCAAAAGTCCAATCGTATGCAATTAATTACTGCAATTGAAATCTCCTTCATGTTCTCCAACCTCTGCTCCCAGGCATCTGCGCAACAGCCCTGAAAATTCACCTTGATGGTGCAACGTCCTTCTTCTGTTTGGGTGGGATGATGTTTTCCCAGCAAATGCCCTGCTCTGTTTGTTTTTTGCGCCGTGACCGGTAACGTGTGATCCAAACAATTACATAAAAACATATTTTTGGTGATTTTGTCATAGTTGGCAACAAGATTGCATCAATAGGGTATTGTTCTATGTTCAGTTCCGGTGTCCGAAGTCCTTCTGCTGGCCGCTGGAACCAAATTATATAAGTCAAACCTCACCACTAAACGGCACACAACTACAAACGCTGAATATTTGTGAGCAGCACTCCAATATCAACTATTTTCCGCACACCAATTTCAAGATTCGTGTTTGGCGGGGCATGCATGGAACATATCTTTCAATGTACTAAGGTGTATGCGCTGAAGATTTTGTTTTGAAATTTGGCCGAACCAACGAAAGCAGCAATTGTCATGTTGGAACTCGAATGTCAATGACAAACCCGAAGTGCCAGCATCTACGGCATAAAGTGAAAAGAAGGCAAAACCAAGGAAAATAAACCGATACCCACCTGATGGTCATGCACTTCGTGCAAGGAGGGCTCACAAACAAAAGCCAGTCCAAAACAAAAGAAAACAAAATAAACCCGAGGCAGGTCAAAACCAATTCAAGCGTGAGCTGAGATGCGTAGAGCGCCGAGCCCAAGGAAAAAAACAGCCCGCCGAGTGAGCAGAGCGACGATGCGAATAACGTGCCAACTTTCCGGAAGGTGGTGATGGCCGGGCTGGGACGGAACAACAACATTTTACCCACGTGAAGAAAAAAAAAAGTGGAGCAGCTGGCAGGTGGTGACTACTGGCTGATCTGAGATCTGGGACCCGTTGCAACATGGCGTCCTTGGTCGGTGCCAAGAAACATTCGGGGAAGCATACATTTCTGGGAACTTTGAACTATATGAGGGGAAAGTTTCAGTCTCCATGACGCACCGCCACCGAAGATAAACTAAAGGCAACGAAAGCAGGTGCTAAGGTAGAAAACCCACAACACGCCTGCGGGTGAGGACACTATGCATGTTGGTGAGATGAAGCGACCAGGGTGGTGCAACCATGGCACGAACCGGGTGACAAAGAAGCAAGTCAAAGAGAATCCAAATTAGGAAGTCAAAGGTCCTAAACGTACATTTGAAAGTATAGCACACTTTCAGGCCAAAGGTGGCGGCAACGCCTGCCAATTTGAAGAAAATGTCGGTCAAAACGATGGGCCACCCCTTGCTCACGTCTTCCAAAGTACAGTTTAGCAAGAAAATGTGCTACACCGTTTCGATGCATGTGATGGTGCAGCACCATTTCGGGAAGGCCGAAAACCCAGATTCACAAATGATGTTTACTCAAATTGGGATTAAAGTGGCCCGATCCGCCGTCGAAACCTCAAGGATCACGTGTGCTATCAAATTTACTTCTGTTGTTTCAATTTGTTGAAATCTGCTCAAATAGGCTCACATTTGGTCAGAAAAAATTTAATCCTTAACACTAATGACCCATTTTTTGACCATGCCCCGGCGAACCCCGAGCGAAGATTTTACGAGCAGACGTCGTAACACACTTAATCAAACGTATAAAACGTCAACCACCCATGACGACACACAAACGTTTCGTAATATATAGTCAAGGACACCTAATAAGCAGATTTATGCCACTGCCAGCAGATAAGCAGATTGCTCATGTGGCTCACGAACTGTGAGGTTTATCTGCTTGTCAAGCATTTTTACCCCAGGAGCCAAAATCTCCCTACTACTGCCTACATGTACACTGAGCTAATTGTTACTGCGTGGGATCATTGAATTGTTTGTGGGTGGCCATTTGAAGGAACCCCCAGGAAAAAAAAAATGGGTGACACTCTGGGATGCTAATTTTCGGCTCAGTTCCAAAACCGCCTATTCCCCCCTAGTACTACTGCAAACGCATACCCAGAAGCATTGGTTTAGCATTGGTTTTTGGTCTAGATTTCGGATTGGGGGTTAGCAAACAAAAGCCATCAAGTCTATATTGGTTGGTTTCCCTTCCTGAAACACCCCTAACACAGAGATTGCCAATCTGCTTGTGCCCCCACACTTTCACCATTAAGTTTTTCGTTCCTGATTCTTTACGATCGTTCCCTTGGGGCAGCCATCCTTACCGCAGCGTCCACCTTTCAAAGCTGTCGAAAATTTGAAAACCTCTGGATTTTAGCTGGGTATTGACGTCCGGGGTCCTTGTGGCCCAGTTATTTCCTTTGTTACCAAGACTAATTCTAATTTCTCCCGGTTTGAAAGCGTTGTAAGAAGCAGCTGTCAAAATCTGCTAACTGCACGCTGGATAGTGAAGATCGAGAAAATAATACATATATTTCAAACATTTGTCCGTTTCTGGCAAAGGTGGTCGCTGCTTTGCCTTCAAGTTCCTGCAATATACTTTGAATGGCATCCAGCCACAAAAAAAGAAAACCACATGTTTGCTCGACTGTGTGGGTTGCAAACACTGGTGGCCAACGTTTTTCCATCGACCATTTCAGAACGTAAATTGAAATGCTGTATTTAAATGCCTCTCTCGGAGTTGTAGCTGTTTTCTCCTGACCCAAGGTGTTTCTCACAACCGCTTGACAAATTACCCCAACTGCACATATCCACATTTTGTCTGGACGGTTGGCTCTTGGAGCCGGCATCCCTTTGACAAAGAGCACCTGCTGTCACCATCGTTTGGATATATGCCATTTTAGCTGGATATTGACGTCTTGCTTGTTTGTGGCCCAACTGTTCCTGTTGTTGCCAAGGCTAATCCCAATTTCTCCCCCCGTCTCCCCCATCTACCAATTTCAAGGGCAGGTTACTACAGGCTGGATGGTGGAGACAAAGAAATATACATATCCTTCATACATGTCTGGATTTATGGCCAGGGTGGACGCTGGTTTTCGTTTACTTTCCTTCCACATATGCGTTTAGTGGCAACCAGCCAGAACTGGTAGTCAATGTTCTTCGTTTGACTAGTTGTATTTGGATTCAACTTTGGGGTCCCTGAGTTGTACCTACGTTTTCTTGATCCAAAATGTTTCTCAAAACAGCTGGACCAATCATTGCAAGTCCACATTTTCTCTGGACGCTTGGCATTGGGAGCAAGCTCTTTGACAGTGCGCACCTGTAAAAGCTGATGGAACGAACATCTGCCATTTTGGTCGGATATTGACGTCCTGGTTTTTTGTAGCCCAGCTGCTCCTTTGGTTGCCGACTGGTGCCGATTTTTCCCAATTTCTCCGACCATCACGCCCCATCTGAAAACAGGTGTGAAACCAACATCAAAGGCAGTGCAAACGAATAACAATGCCAATGAAGGACACAGGGGGTGCGAGTCAACCCGGGCGCTCTACAGGACTAAGCACTCAGAGGCCACTGCAAAAGATAGACTAACTGCACAGGTTCAGAGAACGGAGGGAAAGGCCGGTGTGACGCCCAACTGGCAATGAAAAGGCGGCCACACACGCGCCGAAAATAGAAAACAAAAAAGGCTCCGCTGCCCTGAACTGATGAAGGGCTCAGGTGTCGAGATGAAGCATGAAAGATGTCTGCCAGAGGAACACGTCAATGCCGGGAGCAGGGTTGAATGTGCTAGCCCATACTAGCCCGTGGAAAGCTCATTGCGGCGCCGGAGGACGGCCCGCGGCCGGAGGACGGCCCGCGGCCGGAAATCCCGAATAGTGACTCCAAGTCCTTGAAGAAGGAGGCTTTAACAGGCAGCAGGTTCTTCCCCTAAACAAGCGCCTGCATCCCAAGCGCCTCTGCATTCAGCCACCATTGGGACAAAGGCAACCCCTTGGGCTTGGCAGGCCTGCTGAGTGTGAAGGTGCTGGTCTTTGTGCCGAGCATACGCCGCCGCAGCGGAACCTTCCTGAATGCTCGCCTGGGCAAAAGTCTCCTGCTGCTGGAATCCTGTGATAGCAAAATCAAAGGCAGTAGGATACCCCGCAAAAGCTGGAAGGTACACATCGGCAGGGCGCTGTCCCGTGTTGTGGGCATCCTGAGGATGCTGAGGGAGCAGAAAGCCACGTCGTTCAAGTTCAGGGCGAAGCCCACAGCTCGAAACCCAGCTCGTTGAGCCCATGAGAAAAATAAATCCCGGCCAGCATGATGTCTTTGGGTCCGTTCGCTCCCTGCCACACATATAGAGCAAGCCGTTTGGCAATGCGCACCTGTTGTCCCAATCGGTTGAACATCTGCCATTTTAGCTGGATACTGACGTCTTGCTTGTTTGTGGCCCAACTGTTCCATTGTGTTGCCAAGACTAGTCCCAATTAGTCCCAATTTGTCCCAATTTGAACGAACTGTAGGAAGCAGATGTCAAAATCTGCTTACTAACGACTGGATGGTGAAAACCAAAAAAACGCATATGTTTCAGACACTTCTGCTTTCTGGCAAGCGTGGTCGCTGTTTTTCCTTCACATTCTTCTGGCATATAATTCCTTTCATGGCAAGTTGCTAAGAAGATAATATATTTTCACACATGTGTGGGTTGCTGGCACTAGTGGTCAACATTTTGATGTTGATACATTCAATATGTACATGGACCTGTGTATTCAATTTTCATCTTGGGTTTACGTGTTTTGCCTGTTTTTTTATCCCATGTGCTTCTGAAAATTGTTCGACACATCATCAGCATTTTGGCTATAGATGTTTGACCCTGGAAGCTGACAACGCTTCTACAATCTGCATTTGCGCACACTGATGGAATTGCCCAAACTAGTCCCGATTTCTGGCAGTTTCAAGGGACTGCAACAAGCAAATTCCAAAAATTTGCTCCTTACAGGCTGGGTAGCGCGGCAAAGAAAAACGCACATGTTTCAGACATGTGCGGGTTTCTGGCAAGGGTGGTCACCATTCCTCTTTCGAAAATACTCGGAGTGGCAACCAGCCAAGAAAAGATTATATTTTCACATGTTTATGGATGTCAGCCATCAGGAGAAAGCAAACATGTGTGTTCATTGGAAGGCATGGACGATCACGGACGCCCAAAAAAAAAACCAATGTGAATGTATTGTTTTAGGATTCAGAATTCCACCACACTTCCCCAAGAACATACACATTTCTGAAAGCTGCTTCTTGCTGGCTCACTTTTGGTGCAGGTCGTTTTGGGCAGGATATGGCAAGATTTTGTTTGAAGAGACTCCCTGATTTTGAGGTGTCAATTCTTCTTCGAAGGCGTCCCTGACCATTGCTCAACGCCTATCTCGCACGAAGGAAATGCATTTTGAACACCGAAACCTTGCAATGAACTATTGTCCCAGACTGAGTTTCATCAGTTTTGTTTCATAGGTTTCAAGGGCGTACCAACGTTTTTTTCCCTCACACCTTTTTGCCGCTGCAGGTCTCCCGCTGCTGCCACAAAAAATCCACCGTGCCGAAATCCAAGATGGAAAAATCCAAAGAAAATCAATAAAAGAAAGTCGGAAAAATCCAAGTGGTTATGGCCCTGGCAGTCAGACTGGCCGCTGTGGAAGCCTCCGGATGTTGTTCGCTCGGTGGTGGGTGCTTGCTGGTGTGGATTGGTCCTCCCCTCAGCACACCATGCTACACGAATTAACTGTTCGCGTGCGAATAAATATGACACATATGATATCAAAATTTGGTCGGGGAAACGTTGTTTCAAATTTTGGAAGGTTGGAGTTTACACTGCGACTGCTTTCCTGGTGACAATCGATCGGTGAAAGGAACGACCCTGTCAAGCGTGGGACAAACAGTTCGGCAATTTTTGCCGATTCAAGCGCTTTTGTGACAGCAAAATTCTGGCGCCGGGGAAAGATTTTTTGACGGAATGCACCTCGGGGTTTATAGCTTTTGCCAATTTCTGGTTGCAGTCTTCGTGGCCTCTGGTTTTATCCGTCAAATGGGCAGCATCCCAGCGGAAAATTAAAAAGTTGTGGTCCTACCACGCTCTATATAATTACAGAACGTGGGAGTAAAAATAATTTCTACCATATTTCGTATCCATGGAACACGTATCACAAATCAAAAATGATGCATTGGGCGCACCTCGCATCAGCACATGAGCTATCGGGCTTTGGGTCCCAACAGTACAGAATGGGGCTTGCAGGAAGAAATTTGGGCTGCCATGGTTCCTCATGTGGAGGAATTTGCCGGTGCATTTCAAGAAGGCCGGTCACATGGAAAAAGTGGAAAACACTGATCAGCTATTTTTTCGATGCAGTTTTGTTGAATCGTGCTTGGGATCATTGTTGTGCAATCCTGATGAGCTCACTCGTCGCGCTGTGGGATCCAATTTAGATTGCTTCGAAGATGTCTTGGCTTGGGTCTACGCAGTTGAAACCTTGCAGAAAAGCCGTTGACGATGCGACCGCGTCAAAAGATTTGCTGAACGCGCAGCTCTGGAGACATTGGCAATTTTTTTTTGTGTGTTTTTTTTTTTGAGGTATCGATTCGTTATTGAAATCATGAGCTACCTTCCTTTTTGCTAGTTGAGTCAAGGTTGTAGAGGTGGCGAATGAAGCGTTCTTTTTAGTACTGCATTGGCGCAATCTGGCTGTGCATTTTTTTTTGAACTATCTTGCGTGTTTTTCCTACATTAGTGCCTCCGTTGTACGGGAACTACGTGCGTTTTTTCTCGCAGATTTTTTCTAGGCCAATGGAAATTGTTGCCATGGATGACATGGCAGTACCTTTGGCAAAACAAAACTGGCTCCAAGGTTGCTGCAGCCAGGAATGGCGGTTTGGTTCAATTTTTTTCTATGCTGTCAAGGTGCCCATCAAGCATGACGCGTTGCCTTATGCCAACTTGGGGTTGGCTAGACCAACTTAGATGATGGGACAATAAACACAACAATTTTTTCCTTTTGTTTTGGCGTTTTTTCTTTGGCGGTGATCCGTTTGTGTTTCTAGATTTTAACCGGTTTTTTTTGGTAGTTTTTCTCTTTGTTATGTTCTTTGAGGCCTTGACTCCCGTTTTTGCAGCATTCCGGCGTGAGTCGATACCTCATTCCGAGTGCCGAACAATATTAAGCCCGCCGAAGACTTCAGTTTATCCCTGCCATTGACAATCATATACTTCTCTGGTTGCGCAATTAATTAAGAATTTTTCTGAGGTTTGAGGCTGCCGGGGGCTTGGTTGTTGGATAGCTGCCTATAGGTTGGGGCGTGCTCCATATCCTGGTGTCGGTGGTGATTCATGTGAGTGTGCGCCCTTAATCCGGCTAGGGGGCGCTAGGTCTCTGTTCAGACGACTCGGACTGACAATATGGGAACAAAAAGGCACGCTGGCACAGTAGGGGCAACACTGTGATCGTACGCATGGTACGAGTTCAAGGGTCCGCTTGGCACAAAAAAAACGGTACGCATGGCGTGGCAAAGTAAAAGCGCATGCAAATATCTACAACCAGTTTCAACAAAAAAAACTTACCCCATACGCATATAACAATTGCCCTCCTCCATACCATAATGGCACACACCTCTCCCACACAGGCATATTTTTTTTGGCTAACTACGTACCATACCTAGATTACGCAAACGATAGTTTATTCTGAAAATGCTCTGCAAATAAGTTCCTTTGTTCTGCGACTTCTGGAGGCACTGCTAGCTCTGCAGGCATCCTTTCTGGACGGCCCGAACGTCTGTGCGGCCCGTGGGCCTTGAGCGCTAGCCTAGGCCATCGAAAAGTGAGCCTTGAAACGGTGCCATGTCCATTTTTGGATATGCCTCGTGCCAGCTGCATTTGTTGCAGTTGATTTTTGTTTCCTTCGTTAGTTTGGTTGGAAATCATGAGATCTGCAACCGTGCTGCGGGCCACATCTGGGAACATTGTTTGGGACATGTTTGGCATGATGACTTTTGGTTGGGGGTGCAATTTTTAGGGAGAGATGAGTCTTCGATTCATCCGGGCAGGGAATTGCGTTCTGAAACTTGGACTAATGATGATGTTGGTGGCAAGTGTTCGGTGGCGTGACGAAATCGACAAACGTGTTTCAATTCTTGAACAAGTAAACGGGACGGACACGCATGCACGTTTTGCCTACCAATCGTTGCTGGTTGGAAAAAAATCATGCACGATTTACATGCGAATATGGCCCCGGCAAGATCCAACGAGAGTAGGATCGAATCATCCGCACCCGTGCAGACAGGAATCAACATGATGACCATCAAACCCCATCGGGATCGCCCCGCGCCTGTTACCTACAAAAAAACGGATTCGTCCATTTGTGACGCCTGTTATCGCGGAAGCGCACTAGACCACGAAGCCAGACATGTGTCGTAATTTTCCTTTTGTGTTCCAGCAGACCTAGTCAGTTGGCCTTCGCTCTTACTACACGAAAAACCGCCCAAACCAAATTCGAAACATGACACTATGATTTTACAAATGCCAGCCCGACGCCAAACCAAACGTCTGGTTCAGGAAGTCTGGTGTGAGGGGTGCAACAAAACTGTCTCTCCAGCACGCGCGCATGCAACATATGGATATGAATGGGTATGTAGCCCAAACGAAAACCAAACAAACCCATGTCATCCCATGTCTATAGGGTGGTCCGTTCGCTGTGGTCTTGTTGGTGCAAACGGACATTCCATACTTCCTACTTTGAAACAAAGCGGCCCAGAGTATGCATACCAGTAGTACCGCACAAGGCGGTGGCGGAAGTTTTAAAAATAGGAAACCTATAGGAGAGGTTCGTTGCTGTGAATGATGGATGGCAGAGCGAACCCACTGATTGACCGACACGTGGCTGCAGGCAGCGCAGTGTTGTTATGGTTGTAGTTGTCGTTGTTGTGGTTGTAGTTGTACCTGTATTTGTCATCTAGTTGAAGTTGAAGTTTGTAGTTGTAGTTGTTCTAGTTGTAGCTGTAGTTGTAGTACCGTGCAGTGTATTGCTGTTGTAGTGGCTATCGTTGTTGTAGTTGTAGCCCTTGTAGCTGTAGTTGTCATGTAATGGAAGTTGTGGTTGCAGTTGTAGTTGTAGTGGTTGTTGTGGTTGTAGTTGTAGCTGTTGTAGCTGTTGTAGCTGTTGAAGCTGTTGTAGTTGTAGTGGTTGTTGTGGCGGTAGTTGTAGTTGTAGTTGTAATCGTAGAGGTACTTGTAGTGGTAATGCAGTTGTAGTTGCAGTGGTAGTTGTAGCTGTCATGTAGTTGAAATTTTAGCTGTAGTTGTTGTATAGCTGTTGTGGTTGTAGCGGTTGTTGTGGCTGTAGTTGTAGTTGCAGTTGTAGTCGTAGTGGCAGTTGTAGTCGTAGTGGTAGTTGTAGTTGTAATGTAGTTGTAGTTGTAGTGGTAGTTCTGGTGGTATATAATGTAGTTGTAGCCGTACTTATGGTTGTAAGTGTACTTCTGCTTGTACTTGTAGTTGCGGCGTAGTCACATCCAAATTTCAAAAATCGTCCCGAAACCCTTGGTTTTTAACACTTTTGACATGGAAGCGTGCTTCGCGCCACAACGGCGTGCACTTTTTCGACATCGAATCATCATCGAATCGTCCAAAAGTGGTCCGAGACCGTCACGTTTTTACGATTTTCATTTCCAAATGTGCTTCGCGCCACAGCGCCGTGCACTTTTTCGACATCTCAACTTCCGAAAGTGCTCCGAGGCTGACAATTTTTAACACTTTTTACTTCCAAATGTGCTTCGCGCCACAACGGCGTGCACTTTTTCGACATCACAACTGCCAAAAGAGCTCCGAAGCTAACAGTTTTTTACACTTTTCACTTCCAAATGTGCTTCGCGCCACAGCGCGGTACACTTTTTTGACAGCTCGACTTCCAAAAGTGCTCCGAACCCGTCAGTTTTTGACACTTGTTACTTCCAAATGTGCTTCGCGCCACAACGCCGTGCACTTTTTCCACATGGCAACTTCCAAAAGTGGTCCGAAGCTGCTGTTTTTTAACACTTTTTACTTCCAAATGGGCTTCGCGCCACAACGGCGTGCAATTTTTCATCTCTCATCTGCCGACATGTCTCCGCACCCGCCGCTTTAGCGAGCCTACTTGTCGACCCTCCGGAACCACAAAACATTGGAAAAACACAGTGTTTCGCGACTTTCCTACCTGTTCGCGCACCTGGATCTCTTCTCTTCTCACTTTCTTCCTATCTCATCTTCTCACTTCTGACTTTTTTCATGGCTGTGCTTTTCCATCTGTCCATATTGTCGGAAGGTTTAGCTTCTAAACTTCCTTCGGTCATTGATATATTTTGGTTGCGTTGCCCACCTGATAATTTTCCCATGTGAAAATCTAGAATCATCCATTGCTTTGACGCGATGGTGCAACACACCCAACAATAGACATCGCAACGGGCGAGAAATTTTCAGAATGGAAACCCGAACAGGTTTACAAGAATGGGCAGATACCAAATGCAATGGGCACATGGCACACCTATATTATGTAACAAAGGCTGATCCGGTTTCGGTTCATGCACTTGGTTGAAAAGAATCTACACATCAACGCAGTCTGCATGCGATTGGTTTCGGGGCGCTGGTGTGTTCACTATCTTCTTGTGGGCAAGTGCCGACACCAAACCCCACACCACTTCCATGCCAAAGTTTGGGACACATTGCCCCAAACGTGCGGCGCTTGGTTTCTTGCGTTCTATCGTGAAATTAGTTACGTGCTGTTCCTGTCAACCTCGAAACCTCTCTCTTAACGAACGTATTTCTTTTTCTAAACACCAAATTGGCGGCAGCTGGACACGCAGTATTGTTCGATACTTTCATTGGCGCACCCATTTGGATTTCGCCCCATGAACGGAACGATTCCACTACGGAACCCCGAAAAAAAAATAAGCCGTTGTCTGTATTGGGGCGAATGTCTGCCACCTTCGTTTACGCCAGAGTACATATTTACTATTTGGCTAGGTGCGAACTGCAGGACATCATCGCTGCAAGCACACACAGCGCAATACAGAATAAAGCATCAACATTTCCAAATTCTCCGTGGTACAATCGAAAAATTTGGTCACAGCAGCATCATTGGATCCTTAAAATTCCCAACATAACAACCATGCGGATCCTAAATTCACAATTTTTGTTCTTGCAAATCCGTCCGCCTAAGATGTAATCGGCTCTTCGACACCACATATATATATATATATATATCTAAGATATATATGCGGTGTCTATATTTCAAATGATGATTGGAGGCATATACTGCTGGGGTTTGTGACATCATACTTCCAAACCGTGCGCCAACCACAGCTTCTCCCAGCGAAAACAAGACTCAGAGGCTTTGTTCTTTACGGTTCGTGATCGCAACGTTTGAATGTAAAGCTGGCCTCCTAGTCGAAATTTGGACGAACCCTATAAAACACACAATTTTGGTGGTCATGAATTGCTGGAGAGATGCTGGCGCCAATGTCTCCGCAAACCATAAATTGCCTGTAAACGACCCCCACTAGATGGGGAACATGTTTCCAAACACACAAGATTAACCTGATTTAAAAAGTTGAAAGAAAGTTCAGGACATAGCTGAACACAAACCAGAACAAGAATCGCTACGACCCCCTTGATATGCTATCCCGCCCCCGAATTATGACTGAGAAAAAATCGCTGGGACTAACGTTTCTGACTCCAATGTCTTGAGCCCAGGGTTGGACAACGCACAATTTTATGTTCACAACCGTGAAATTGTGTGAAATATCGCGCGTTGTGGAAATTGCATAAGATTGTTTGGA